>CABHPP010139476.1:0-57421 GCA_902168425.1 Peromyscus attwateri | reverse complement strand
TCAGTTCTTTCCTTGTACCATGTGGGTTCTACCTGAGGTTTGAGCATATCATTAGGCATGGAGCCAAGTTCCTTTTTTTTTTTTTAAGATTTATTTATTTATTTATTATGCATACGGTTAGTATTCTGTTTGCATGTATGCCAGAAGAGGGCATCAGATCTCATTACAGATGGTTGTGAGCTGCCGTGTGGTTGCTGGGAATTGAACTCAGGACCTCTGGAAGAACAGCCAGTGCTCTTAACCTCTGAGCCATCTCTCCAGTCTCCTCCCCAGTTCCTTCTTTACCTACTGAGCCATCTCTTTTGAAGAGAAGAGGAGAAAATTAAATGTTCCTATTAGTAACGTGTCCAGTCAAAGTGAAGTTTTACCTAGTGCATCTTATTTTATAATTGTCTCTTTTGTGGGAAAGTCTTGGTTCCTAATAATTAACGTAATCATTTGCTCTCACTTGCAGTGAAAACACACTACTCTTTTATAACACAGACCGCTGCGTGCGGTGTAAGTTGCCTTTCACTCTAGGATCTGTGCTTCCAAGGAAATGTGTGACTGCACATATAATTTTAGTACGCCTTTTAAATTTTACTTTGTACTATGTGGTTACTGTGTAGTTATGCCATACTTTAAAGATTGTTTCTTTCTAGTTAATGGATTTTGTTTTTAACATAGTAAATACTTACATATCTCAGAGTAAAAAACTTAGAGAAAAGGTATATTTGTCTACCTTTTCCCTCTCTCTAATCACCCCCTAGGAGCTAGCTGTCTTTATCAGCAGAGCTGATACCAGGCTGTATCCTTGCAATGTTTTGTTTTGACAGTATAATTAATACATATTTTATTTAAATACCATCTTCCTAAGTTTCCTTGTAACAAGGCAAGGTGGGGTGACATATGAAGGTAACATATCATATACATGCTGTACCTTGCTGTTATTATTTAACAGTGTGTTCTAGAGTTCTCTCCCTAATGGTAAGAGGATATTTTCCTCATTCCGTTGTACAGTTGAACAGTATGTTCCACGATATGGTGTGTTATAGTTTACTCAACCAGTCCATTTCCTGTTGATGGGCGTTTGGATTGTTTCTAATCTTCATTATTATGTAATCGAAATTACTGAAGTGAATAGACATACAAATACTCTGTAGTAGAATCCTGGCTCAAGGGCAAATTGTGTAAGTAATTTTAGAAGTGCAGATTTTTTTATGTGCCAATTTTTTTTTGTTTTTTTTGTTTTGTTTTGTTTTGTTTTGTTTGTTTTTTCGAGACAGAGTTTCTCTGTGTCGTTTTGGTGCCTGTCCCGGATCCTGCTCTGTAGATCAGGCTGGCCTTGAACTCACAAAGATCCACCTGGCTCTGAAAGGCATGCGCCACCACCACCCGGCTAGGATTTTCTTTACAAGAGGAGCTAGGCACTATGTCTAAAGCTACTTAAGCTACCTGCGATGGTTCTTTTTTTTTTTTTTTTTTTGCAAGCTTTATTTTTCAGAACACAAACAGAATATCACACAACAACTGTGAAAAAACAAATCCTTGGGCTATATAAGCATATGTGGTGCTGCTCAGTCATATATATAATAGTTCCACATTTTTTTTTTCTCTTTTAGGAATCAACATACAGTTTTCTACAGTGGGTAAAACAATTTACATTCCTACCAATGACATCATGTTGTTGCTTCTATTCAGTTTCCTTGCTAGGTAACACAGGTACCCTGATAATCCATTGTGATTTTGATTTGCATTTCCCTGACAACAATTGACACTGAACATTTATTCATAAACTTGGCCACCATTTCTGTCATTTTGACAAGGCAGCTACTCAGTTCTTTTGTGCATTAATTAATTAATTTATTTTTTTAATTCTATGACATAGCCTTTATTTAACTTGTTCTTCCATTACCTAATGTGTTCCCAGATAATCATACTATTGCTCCTTTACACTCTCCAGTGTCTGCTCATATCTCGCCTTCTCACAAAGGCCATCTGTAGCCTTTTCATACAGCCAGCAATGGTTATTTCACATTATATTCTACCTCTCTACCTACAGCATCTAAAACAGTACCTGGAAACATCTACTCAATAAACATACAAAGCAACAAAACATACTGTACTATTTTCCTGTGAGTAATTCTTCAGTCACCTTTACTTACATATACTATATACGTATATATGAAACTGGTTTATCATCGCACTAAGTGTTTCTTCCCAATCGGGCCTCTCTCGGGGGTGAACATTTCTATGTAGCTCTGGAACAAAATCATCCTCTTCAGACTGTATTGAGGACTTCATCTTCCTTCTTTAGGTTGGATTTTTCCTTCTAGTGCTTTCTGTAAGGCTGGGTTTGTGGATAGGTATTGATTAAATCTGGTTTTATCATGGAATATTTTGTTTACTCCGCCTATGGTGATTGAGAGTTTTGCTGGATATAATAGTCTAGGTTGGCATCCGTGGTCTCTTAGTGTCTGCATAACATTTGTCCAGGACCTTCTAGCTTGCATAGTCTCTATTGAGAAGTCTGGTGTTATTCTGATAGGTTTGCCTTTATATGTTACTTGGTCTTTCTCCTTTGCAGCTCTTAATATTTTTTCTTTGATCTGTATGTTTAATGTTTTGATTATTATGTGGCGAGAGGACTTTCTTTTTGGATCCAGCCTATTTGGTGTTCTGTAAGCTTCTTGTATCTTCATAGGTATTTCTTTCTTTAGGTTAGGAAAGTTTTCTTCTATGATTTTGTTGAATATATTTTCTGTGCCTTTGAGTTGGTATTCTTCTCCTTCTTCTATCCCTATTATTCTTAGGTTTGGTCTTTTCATGGTGTCCCAGATTTTTTGGACGTTTTGTGTTACGACTTTTTTGTCTTTAGTGTTTTCTTTGAATCTATTTTCTCTATTGTGTCTTCAGTGTCAGAGATTCTCTGTTCCATCTCTTGTATTCGGTTGGTTATACTTGTTTCTGTAGTTCCTGTTCGTTTAGTCAGGATTTCTATTTCCAGCATTCCCTCAGCTTGTGTTTTCTTTGTTGTCTCAATTTCTTTTTTCAGATCTTGGAATGTTTCTTTCATCTGTTTAATTATTTTTTCTTGGCTTTCTTTGCTTTCTTCCAATTTTTTGTTTGTTTTTTCTTCCATTTCTTTAAGGGAATTTTTTATTTCCTCTTTAAGGAAGTTTTTCATTTCCTCTTTAATGGAGTTTTTCATTTCCTCTTTAAGAGAATTTTTTATTTCCTCTTTAATGGAGTTTTTCATTTCCTCTTTAAGGGAGTTTTTTATTCCCTCTTTAATGGAGTTTTTCATTTCCTCTTTAAGGGAATTTTTCATTTCCTCTTTAATGGAGATTTTCATTTCCTCTTTGAGGAAATTTTTTATTTCCTCTTTAAGAATATTTTTTATTTCTTCTTTAAGGGCCTCTATCATCTTCTTTAAGTCATTGTTAGGATTAATTTCTTCTGTTTCTTCTGCCTTGGTATGTTCAGGACTTACAATTGTAGGGTCGGTAGGTTCTGGTGTTGTCATATAGGTCTTTATGTTGTTGCCTGTATTTTTCCGCTGGCGTCTACTCATCTCTTTCTCTGCTCAGTGCAGATGGTGTGAGACCCTAACCCTTCAGGCTTACACCTCTAAGCTTCAGAAATGAGAAACTTCAAGCACCGGGAAATGAGAAACTAAAAATCTGGTTCTCTGGGCAAGCTGACCACCCCTGTTCTCAGTCGGTGAGGTATATATTTACGATTCTGGTGATCTGGTTCGGTGGTTGTGTGGTCTTAATAAGTTCTTTTGAGAGCTTCTTGAAATACAGGATCCAAAGACACCTCTTACTCTGTGGCTTGCTGTATAGCTGGGTGGCTGGCCCCTGATGTCTTCCTCCTTCTCTGGCTCCTCGATCCTTCAGGTTCCTGCAAGCACCGAGGTGTCCTCCCTCGTTGCCTCTGTAGCCACAGCTGCACTGATCCCTGCCACGGAGCTCAGGTCTTGCAGGGCGCTGCGCTCTCCACTAGTTCCCCATTGAGAAGCAATCAGCAAGGTGATTAACATCCACTGTGTGGGTACAGGTGTCCCTGATCCTTGTAGCTCCTCTTCTTGCGTTCACCCAGTGCTGTCGCACCCCAAAGGGTCACCGGGGAGCCCCCGGCTGCTGCTCCTTCCCTGTGCTCGCTATGACCACGCTGCTCGTACCGCGCCTCTCACCCGTGCGCCCGGCGATCCACTCACCCGCAGGCCTGGGGAGACCGCACAGGAAGGATCGATCCAAACCGCGGATTCCTGAGGAAGGCAGAGGAACTCTGATGCTCTAGCCAGCTTTTCTTAATTTAAATTAATCCTTCTATCTTTTTTTCTCTGAGCTTTTACCTTTCACTTTTTCTGTATACCTTTTTTGACGTCTTTCTTTGTGGCCCTGTTCCTCTTACTTCCACATCAGTTCATCATCCTATTTTGCTCTCACACACGGCCCACCAGCGGCAGCCGCCATCTTGATTCCCTCTTCCCAGACTATATTCTCGCTGGATCCTCAGCTGGTCTTGCTTCCTCAGACTGGAAGCCTCTATGTCCTCATATCCGAATGACTCTCAGCTGAACTGCTGCTAGAAGCCTGAATGCTTCTTATGTGCCAATTTTTTATGCACAGTGTTTAATTATAAATTTAAGCTGAAGTCAGGTGGTACACCCCTACAATTCCAGTACTTAAAGGTAGAATTAGGAAAATCAGGAGTTCAAAGTCCTCTTCAGTTAGTTACATGATGACTTCAAGGCCTCTGAGCTACATGACACTGTCTCAAAGAAAACAAAAATCATTGAAAAGGAGGGTTGGAGAGATGGCTCAGAGATTAAGAACACTGGCTGCTCTTCGGGAGGACCAGATTCCCAGCAACCACATGGCAGCTCCTATCTGTCTGTAACTCCAGTGCCAAGAGAGCCAATGCCCCCTTCTGACCTCTGTGGGCACCAGGTGGTGCAGACATTCCATGCAGGCAAAACAGTCATTCACATTAAATAATTAATAATGATAATAGTAAGAATAATAATGATAATTGAGAAGGATATACAATTCTTTCCTCACAAGTAAATAAATGTTGACCAGCTACTGTATGTCCAATATTACACTCTTTTGTTTTGTTTTGTTATTTTGAGACAGGGTCTGTCTATATAGCTCTAGCTGTCTTAGAACTATGTAGAAAGGCTAGTGCCTTGAACTCACAGAGATCCTCCTGCCTTTGTTTCTGAGTGTTGTGATTAGAGGTATGGGATACCATGCCTATCTGGTACTTTATTAGTTGCTGCAACAGGTTCTGCAGAACTTGATGAAACAAGAAAGATAACATTAATTTCAGATTTTGTAGTGCTGTGAAAGAAGTAAGTAGGTTGAAATGGAAATGAGTAAATTGAAAAGGTCTTGCTTTAGTTAGGCCTGTCAAGGAAACCACTCTGGTTGAGGGCATTTGAGCTAAGACATAAAAGATAAAAATGATGACTGCTGCCTTCCATTTATTGACTTGCCAAATAATATTTTTTTTCTTTTCCTTTCTTTTGTTTTTTTGAGACAGGTTCTTGCCATGTATACTTGGATAGCCTAGTACTCACTATGTATCCCAGGCTTGCCTCAAATTTATGACAATCTCTGGTTTTAACCTCCTGAATATTGAAATTACAAACTGGGATTGCCATACATCCAGCTTCCTTTTTAAAAACCTCTTGTTTACGCTTACAAAACCATAGTTTCCAGTTTACAGACAAGAAAACTGATGCTCAGGAATATCTTATTTGCTTGTGGTCATTTGGTTAAGATGGGGTTTTATATAGCCCCAACTGGCCTGGAACTCACTGTGTAGATAAGGATGGCCTTGAACTCATGGTTTTCTTGCCTTCACCTGTTGAGTGCTCGAATTACTGTGGTAAGCCACCATAGCTGGCTGCTTGTAGCCTTTAAGTTTTGAGATCAGGAGGCTAAGACAGGATGATTGTAATGAGATCAAGGCCATTTTGGCTACAATGTAAGACCCTGTCTCAAAACAGCAACAATAAAAATAAACCTATTTCTATAATAAATCTAAATCTGTAGCTATCTAACTCCAAAGCTAGAAGAAATAAACCGTTTTCACTATATTACATTGTCTGTCTAAACCAGGAAAGAGACCAGGTAATATTGAATAAATAGAGTAAAAATAGTTTCCTAACCACAGTAATTTTTGATAGCTTCCCTTTCCTTTTGAGTTATAAAACAAAATAGATTTTTACTCCATTAACTGGCAGAAGTATTTGTTTGGATCTTTTACTGTTCAAAGTTGTTACTGATTATCAGTTCAAATGTATGTGCTTAGTTTGTTCCTAACACTTACATAGGAACACTTACATAGAGAGGGACTGTGGAGATGCCTCAGATAGGAAAAGCACTTCCTGATCGTGCAGAGGACCTGGGTTTAGTTAGTTCCTAGCAAGCACATGGTACCTCACAACCACCTGTTACTCCAGTTCCAAGGGATCCAACATCATCTAAGCTCTGAGGGCACCAGGCATACATGATGGACATGCACACAAGCAGGAAAAACATGCATATACATAAGAAGAAAATAGAGAAATATACCTATTGTCCAAGCTAAATAAGGCAATTTCAGTATCCATTTTCATTTTTTTACGGAGAGCTCTGCCTTTAAAATTCCCTAACACAAATATTCTCTATCTTTTTAAAATTATATACCAAGTATCTTACTTACCTAGTTCATAAATATTTTTTAATTCTGTGTGCAAGGTACTTTACAAATGTCTGTTTGATTAGTTTAAGTAAATGATGTGACCAGAACATTGTACAGGGCTCTGTAGATACTATAAAGTTAGCCCTAGGGGAACAACATTGCTTTGATGTGTGTGTTTTGTTACTGGTCTATTTTCTTGCACCAGCACTTATTGAACGTGTGTCTGTCTGTAGTTTACAGATGAAAGAGCTGAGGCAAAGAGAAGCTACATGATTTATCTGCAAACACCATCTAGTAAGTTCTAGATTTAGAATCAGGTTTTTTTGTTTCTTTGTATTTTGTTTGTTTTTTAACTTTCCTTTTTATTTCTTCTTTGTGTCTTTCACATCATGCAATGCATCTCCATCCCATTCATTTCTCCATCCCTTCATATCTGCCCTCTGCCTTTGCAACCCCCCCTCAAAAAATAAAATAAAATAAAATAAAATTTAAGAGAAAAGAAGAAGAGAGAAAAAAGGAAAAATCAATCTGGTAACGGGAGCTGTAGTGTGACACAGTGAGTCCCACAGTAAACCCTTTAGTCCATCCATCTTTACTTGCTAGTGTTCGCTGCAGAGTCACTGGTCTGCTTTGAGGCCTCTGGTTTCTGCTACACTATCAATACTGGGCTCTCACTGGAACTCCTCTTGGATATCCTGCAGCTTGGGTCTGTAGGACCGGTCCCTTCACATGCTCCAGCTGATCACCAATAAGGTAGATGTTGGGGTGAGCTAACACATAACCCTGGTAGAACCAGGTTTTAACTCCTGTGCAATCAAAGATTTTCTGTCATAAGTGTTAAGTGCTCCTACTGGGCAATAGAAAAGTTTATGGGGAAATAGTATTATATTCTTCCCTGCTAGTGTTTTAAGTAAACTCCATAATATTGTCCAGTGAACCATATGTAAGATTCTGATATCTATTTTCTTTGGCATCTTAAACTAGAACTAGTTTCAGTTAAAATTCAGGTAATAAATGTATAAACAAGGCTACTTTTTTATAATGTTTTTATTTTATATACATTGATATTTTGCCTACATGTAGGTCTGTGTGAGGGTGTCCGATCCCCTGGAACCTTACTTATAGACAGTTGTGAGCTGCCATGTAGGTACTGGGAATTAAACCCGAGTCCTTTGGAAGAGCAGCCAGTGCTCTTAACCTCTGAGCCATCTCTCCTGCCCACAAGGCCACGTCTAACAACAACATTAAAATAAAATTATATTTTCTGTGTAAAGAAGAGTTCCCCAGTAGCTCTGGGAATCCTTGTGGTGTGAAGGAAGACAGCATCTTACCTCTCTGCAGGTCATGTACATAATATTACTGTGGAGAAAAGCAGTGGTGTGGTGTGGATGATCCCTGCTCACAGTCCCACACACTTGATGTATCTGGGGCCTTGGGGCTTGCTGGATTTTGTGATGTCGTGAGCAAGATTTTTATTTTACAGTTACATATTTCTGTGCTTTGCATTCGCTATCAAATCTGTATTCTTAGGTTGTAGGGTTCCATCAAAATAAATAAATAATCTCAGCCCCTCCTTCCTCCACCCCCCATGCTCATTTTGTATAATATGGTAATGATATCACCGTAGCTGTAATTACGGGTCATCTTCATTTCTTTCATCTCTGCCTGTTCTGATGGCTTCATTCCTTTGACGGAAAAGATTTGGCTCTGGGTGCTATGATTATTTTGTTAAGCGTTATTCGAATAGACAGGAGTGAGAGAAATTAATCAATCCAAATGCAATTAGCATCATGTTTAACCCAGTGATGGACGTCTCAAGGTGAAACAGCCAGGGGAGTTTCAGACATTATTATTCAATCTAGTGGTTCTTATCTAAATTATAATCAAGAGAGGTTCTATTGGCTTCTCGGGGTGAGGCTGTAACTCTTTCCCTGCCCTGGGGGTCAACAAGGCTAGTCCTCCTTTCTCCTCAGACTTAAGCAGCACTTCCTAGTGGCCTGGACCAGGAGGGAAGTTGTCAGCATATCCCAGTTGAGTGGAGTGATCTGTACTGTGAGCTTGGCCTGTTATCCCTGAGAGTAGACTATAACATGAGTGAGTTACTCTGACTTGGGGTAGAATGTTTTGTGTACTGATCAGACACTTTGACCAGTAGTTCTGTCTTAACCTTGGACCAGGGTTATTACTGTTCCCACTTTATGAGTGAGGATATTGACCTTGTGAAGACTTGGGCTGTCATGTTTTACCAGGCTCTATTACTGTGTAAAGCCCTGATACATGAGTATTTTGCACAAATGTATGAGTATTTAATAAAAGTTCTAACCCCCAGACTATTAATTCATTGCTTTAGGTTTTTTTGTTTTTCTTTTTTGGAGTTTTAATTTTTTTCCACTTAAATTTTTTTTTAACATAAAACAGGTTATAATTCCAAAGTCCAGAGTTATTTGAAACTGGAAAATATTTTCTCTGTAGAAAATAGTAAAAAATGATAACATCTCCCAATAAGCCTTTTTAAGCCAAATAATAGCTGAATTATACATATAAATATTGATTAGATTCTGAGATACAGAAGAAACCTATCTTCATCTGTTCAGAGAGCTATGTTTTACTTAAGTTGTATAAGTGAGATTCCTATTCCTCTTCCCCTTCACTGTTTGATTTATGGCAGACATTTTTCTATAGGCTAATCCATAATCTAAAAAGATTTTAGCCTCCCCTCCTGAAAGTACAGCCAGTATATCCTTTCATCAGCTTGATACGGTACAAATTCTTATCCTAATAATGTAATTCATTGCTTTGATCTCATTGTTTTTCACGCAGTTGAGCTTTACCCTTGAGAGGAACCAAATGAGCAGGGTATGGTGGCACCCCTATAATCCCACCAGCCCACAGGAGGCAGAGGCAGGAGGATCAGGGCTTTAACATCCTTGACTCTTGGCTGCTACACAGAAAGTTGGAAACTAGCCTGGCCTACATGAGACCCTATCTGGAAAGAAAAAAAAAGGCTTGTGGGAATCTGTCTAGCTTAGTTGGTATAGTGCTTGCTTAGTGTGCACACAGCCCAGTCCCCAGCCCTGCATAAACCAGGCTTAATAGCACGCACTTGTAATCCCATCACTCTGGAGGTAGAGGCAAGAAGATCAGGAGATCCTCAGCTATGCAGCAAATTTGAGGCTAGCCTGGGCCATGTGAGACCCGGTCTCACATACATAATAAGAAGTAGTTAGCTCTCGTTTCTGGACTACAAATCTTTAAGGTTTTTTTGTTTGGGCTTTTTAGTAGGGAGAAGGATGGTAAGATTGCATATTCAAAGTGTAGTCTTGTTTTGCTCTTAAAAGACTTCTGAGCAAGCAGAGTTGATGTAGAAACATGCTTTCTCTCACCGGAAGACAGCATTTTTCAAGTGCCTGACAATTAAGATTCATCTGCTTCTGCCTTCAGTCATCAGGCATCATGGCTGACACATCTCAGATTTTATGTTCCTGCTTGATGTTTTATATTCTGAAAATAAATCCATTGACTGGATATTTCTGTTCTTTTTTCCCTCCTTCTGTTATGAAACACTATTAAAATTATTTTCCATATTGGAACTGTCCACATTTGTTTACCTGTTCATCAAGTCCTGACTTTCCTTCTGCTATGACTTCTTGGATTAAACGGGTTATTGATCACTTGGTATTGCTCTGTCCAGAGGAAATCTGACCTGAACAGATCAGGCTGGCAAGCAGGAACTGCTGTGATGGTATGCAGCACAGCAGGAAAACTTTCCAATTCCCACAAAACAGAGATCAGTGTTGTAAGTCACCTTGGCGTCTGTTCTCTACTGCGCCAGAGTATCTGTTAACTCTGGCTCCTCGTCTAAGGCAGCAGGCTTTCCAGAAGAGTCCCTCTCAGAAAGCATCTGGCACATAGTAGGCCCACTGTGGCTGACATTCCCGAGGGGCCACGCCCTTTGTGCTTTCTGCATAGTACACACACACACACACACACACACACACACACACACACACACACACACTGTTGGCCAACCAGTGGAGCACTCTCATGTCGTAGCTGTTGAGAACATTCCGGGTTCAGAGTCAAAACAGTAATTAATAACAAACTGAACCGTATCTACAAAAAAGCTTTGCAAAAAAGCTAGTTAAATCAACAGGCTTCTATGTGTTCCTTTCTGTTCTAAGTGAATCTTAGTGCAGGTAAAGAAGATAACTGCTTCTAACACCCAGCATGATTCCAGTACGGGGTATAGGGTTGGGGTTTTGTATTTGGTTGGTTAGTTGGTTTGTTTTTTCTGTTCCTATCATGTTTGCTTATTATGATAGAAGAAATGGGATCAAAACATGACAGACAGCTAAGAATGTTTTTCAAGGAAGAGCCTTCATCACGCTGATTTTGTCAGGAATATTCTAGCCCTTCTTTGACTTTGGGGGAGTTGTAAAGTGGACACTGGAGTGTAACTGGAACCTTCTCTTCAGGATTGTTGAAGTCATCCATAAGCCCATGAGAGGGCATCAGCATTGTGATTGACAGACCTTCTCCCGGCACAGTTCAAACCTTCAGAGTAGATGTGCCATCCAGATGCATGGTGTGCCCATTACTATTTTACAGTTGATGAGCTTTTAAGAATAATAAGATGGTTATTATTATAATAAGAAGATTATTAATCATATAATGATATAATAATAAGAGCTTTTAAGAATAATAAGATGGTTCAGCAGTTAAAAGAACTTGTTGCTCTTACAGAGGACCAAGCTGATTACTAACATCCACATGGTGATCCATCACCATCCATAAGTCCAGTTCCAGAAGGATCTGATGCCCTCTTCTGACCTTGGTAGGCACCAAGCATGCACATGGGCAACAGACAAATATGCAGGCAAAACTCACACATTAAATGAGTAAAATTCATTTTAAAATAAAGATTTATTTTTAAAAGAAGATTAAATAACAAGCTTCCTTTTGCTAGTCCTCATGCTGTATGTTCGTTTATTTAGTATAGACATGGTACCCCTTGTTTTTGGACAGCACAGCTAAGAAAATGCCAGTGCTTGCCAAGGTTGACCAAAAACCTAGGGAAGGAATTCCAACTCAGAACAGTGGTCACATGAGTGTGAAGGTAATAAACAGTATGTTTCTATGGTGCAGCTGAAGACTGAGGCACAGAACGATATGATGACAGTAGGTAGCATTTACGGATGCCTGTGTGACCTTTGTATTAATCCCACCTTGAACAGATGAGGAGTCTGAAGCTCCAAGAGATAGACTAGGGCTTGCCCACAGGACTCCGGGTTCAAGGTAGGAACTGAGTTTCAAGTTTCTGTATTCTGTTGCATACAGAAGAGACCTGTCCTGTCACGGTATTAGCCTGTCTCCTTTGTTTTCTTGATGCTCATAGTAGAGTCTCCTAAAAGCTGCTGGTTGTTACTCTTGTAGATGAGGAAAAAAAAACAAGAGGGGTAGGGAATAACTCTTCTCCACCTTACAAATGTTTTTAATTACATTGCAGCACCAAAATATTTAAAGTAGATTGAAATTGAGGCCCCAACATTTTATGAGTTTCTTCTATTTCATTAAAAAGTTACTTAATCTTTACATTGTTCCCTACATAAAAGTCGAGCAGAATTTTAGCAGGCAATTGCCTCAAAGTTATAATCTGAAAAATCTTTCCGTAATGAAACCCATATGTCATGGACAAAAGGTACAAAGCTCTGGCAGAGAGGGCTGGTCTCAAGAGAGATTCTGCACCCAATCTCGTTAACCAGGGGCCTCTGGTAATCCCTCATCCCCTCACTGGTAAGAAATCAATCTGTACTACTGAATCTTTTCACCCAGCCACCAGAAAATTTACTGCAGAGAAGGCAGTTTGGGGCTAGTCATTGGAATGGGAACTAGAGGCAAGGCTAAATGGAAGATGGGGGGATTGCAGGGTCTAAGGAAGAGACTATATTAACCCCACACCTCTTTCAGAGTAAGCAGGCTAGCATCCTCCCTTCAGCCATGACCTCTTTAAGTGTACCTGGGCATTTACAGCTGCTGTGGACCTGGCAGCCTGGGAGAGACTACAAAGGCGGATAGAAGCAACATAAAGCTGGGAGTTGATCGTAGTCCAGCCGGTTGTTGGCTTTCTGCATGTACGAATGGCCTCCTCTGCACACTCAGCAGCAGTTCACATTAACCCTGCGATGAGTCTTTGTTGTGCACTATCTGGGAGGGCTTGTAGATCATGGTGTGACGTAGTGTCATGCTTCTCATCAGCACATCACATAGTCTGGTGGCTGATGACCACTGGCCCCTCTTGCATAGTTATTACAATGGTGGTAATGTTGTCTTCCCATTCAAGCTGGTAGTTCTAGACAATAGGCCCCAAAGGAAAAATACAAATTTCACCAACTAGATAAAACTCTCTCTAGCCACTTCTTTTTTCTAGGCCTTTTCTCCTCTCCCTCTTCCCTTTTCCTTATATATGTGTGATGCCGGGTATCAGACCTGCTAGGCAAGCAGTCTTCCATTGAGCTGTATCCCTTGCTCTTTCTTAGGGTTGTTTCTTTTGTGTGCTGAGTATACATGTGTGAGGATGCATGTGTAGATGTGCGTGAGGAAGCTAGAGGGGAGCCTCGGTGTTCTTTCTCACGCGCTGTCCACCTTATTTCCTGAGACAAGTCTCACTCGTCTGGAACTCGCCAGATAAGACTAGGCTGGTTGACTGGCAAGCCCCAGGGCTCCACCTGTCTCCACCCCTTGCACTGGGCTGACAAGCATGCACCACCACACCCAGCTTTTTCAGGTGGGTTCTGGGGACCAAACTCGGGTCCTCGAGCTTACACTGCAGGTACTTTGTGATTGTGCATCTTCCAGCTCTGCCCTTGTCTTCTGTTGTAACACATTGTAGGTGTTGGGAAGAACCGAGAGAAAATGGAGGAATTAAAAGTGCCAAGCTCAAGAACATAGAATCTTTCCCCAGGCATTTATCCAGACAAAAAAACAAACTGTAACTACTGGGAAGAAGGAGAGGAGGGGTGGAGCTAGGCAGGAGACGACAGATAGCTTCCTTACCCCTGAGAGTAAGCAGCAGCTCTGAAGGCTCTTCCAAAGAGAGAGTTGAAATCCTTTGGTGAGAATACATTAGCAAAATATATTTACATATATAACCCCTCCTGGGGGGGGGGGGGGTGTGTGTGTGTGTGTGTGTGTGTGTGTGTGTGTGTGTGTGTGTGTGTGTAAGGAATATGAAACAGTAGCAGAAGGCTGTCTCCTTACTCCTAATGGGATTTTGTAACAGCATGTGCGAGTTTGTTTCAGAAGTCAAAAATGAACAGATGTTGGTATAAATTACCTCTGTGTCTGATGTCTTGCAAATTAAAAGCGCGGTTGGCATCACTAAACAATTTCACTAGGTTTAGGGGGGTGCAGTGTGCGGGCGGTGATTACAGTAGAAGGTTGGGTGAAAATCTTCACACTGCACCAGATCAAGAGAGCAAGGCTAAAGAAATGGGGAATAAAATAAGAGCTGTATGAATTCATCAGAAATGTTAACATTCCTGATGACAAGTGAACAGGAGGGCACTTGCTCTGGAGCAGCCCCTGACCCGTAGCAATTTCCCTGTGCACAAAAAGGGGTTGGTGTTTAGGAGCTGATTTATAGGACACAGCCCTCTTTTAGGGAGCGGCTGTGTCATGCATTCGTATATCTCCTATATGGGACTGGCAAGAAGGGAAACTTTCCCCTCCCATGTAGAAGATGATGTCTTTTGAATTACTTCTACTTTTACGGTGGTTTCCTGCAACTCTGTATACTTGGATTAGGTCGAAGGGGGAGGAATGATTGAGTGGAAAGGGAGTTGTTAAAAAAAGGATTGGTTAAATTCAAGGAAAATTTACCACTGAGAGACTTCAGAATCTCTGCCTATTTTTCCTTTTAAACTCTTGAGCCCTCAAATATTTGGGTCTTTAAAATACTAAGTCTTAACACATTCAGGTCATTCTTTCACCGTGGGTTGGGGCAACAGTAAGAGGTGATGAGATGGCTTGGTGGTTAAGAACACTGTCTGCTCTTACACTGTATCTGGGTTCAGTTCCCAGCACCCATGTGGCAACTTATAACCATCTATAACACCAGCTCCAAGAAATCTGGCACCCTCTTCTGTCTTCTGCAGGCTCTAATGATACATACATACAGGCAAAACACTCACACACGTAAATAAGGATAAATCACTATTATTTTAAATAACAGTAAGGAATTGGGAAGTCTGAAATCACCAGCAAGCAGAAATCACCAGTGACATCAGGGTATGTCAGGGTTCTGGTTTCCACACTGGCCTCCAGCCACACTGCAGGCTGGTTTGATACTGTTTGGGTTTAAAGTTCTTATACTTTACCCTCAAGAGTAGGCAGTTAACCCTTGTAGCCACTCTACCCAAAAGTGTAAGAAAATTAAATTTGTAAAGAATAAGGGGAGATATTCTGTCAATGGAGTTTTGAGGTTTCTGACCTCCCTTATTTATTCATCATTCATTCACTCAGAAAATGTGGGAGTAACAAAACTAGTTACTTGCCATCTCTAAAAACCTAAAACTAAAATTGTTAGTGATCAATCGCCACTACACTGACAGCATCCAGGAGAAGGTAGAGATGGGCTCTGCTGCTCCTGCTGGACAGAGGAAGACGGTGAGGCTTAGACTGTCCAGCCTGAGGCTTGCCCAGCTACCTTGCTGCGCTTGAGCTAGAAATGAGTTCAGATTCTTTTGTTCTCTTTGATTTTTTTTCCCCCATGTAGTCATCCTGGCCTCTCACTCACTCTGTAAGTTCAGCCTTGAAGTTCTGGCTCCTGCCTTTGTCTCCTGAGTGCTGGGATTTTAGACATGCACCCCCATGCTCAGTTTATGTAGTACTAGGCAAACCGTCTACCAACCGAGCTGCATCCCCAACCCCAAGTCCTGAATTCTCTATAAAATGGCCTTGCCATCTCCCCTTGGCTAAATAGTTGATTGGATTTCCTCTAGAGTAGTTAGTTCTTGACCCTGATCTCCATTAATTTGGCATTACTTCCTTCAAATGGCTCAGCCAATAAAGGGTACTTGCTGCCAAGCCTACAATCTGAATTCAGTCCCTTAAAACCAGGATGGAAAGAGAGAACTAACCCCCACAAGCTGTCCTCTGACTTCTGTGGGCGCTGTGTACACACACACAAAGTAAATAAACCTAAATTTATTGTTGTTTTTACTGGGCCTAGTAGGTAGTACACACCTTTAATCTCGGCACTTGGGAGACAAAGGCAGGTGGAGCTCTGCCAGTTTGAGACCAGCCTGGTCTACAGAGTGAGTTCCAGGCCAGCCAGGGCTACATAGAGACTTTGTCTCAAGAAAAAGTTAAATATTTTCTTGAGAAATAACAAAAAAAAGGAAATAAAAACCTACCATATAGAGAGAATGGTTCACTGAAAGCCACTATCTAGGAGTAACTGACTTTAAAGGAAGCATTAGCGCTTGCTGTGTTCCTGTTTATTCTCTTGTTTATTATTGTGTATGGGACCAGATTTATTCAATAGGCCTCCCTCAATTCTGACATTTTTGGAGAGGAAACGTGTATAAAACTTGTGTAAACCACCAAGGAAGACTCAGATTTGGGCGTGGGCAGCACTGAGACAGCTCTCCCTGAACTTGCACTCCTACCTGACAGAATGTCCGCCTTTTGCTGGAGCTCAGAGCTCGTGAACACTGGGAGGATGGGCTGAAATACCGACAGCATCCCTCTGATGGCAGGTTGTGCACAGGAGCTGGGGTGCCCGCAGTGACTGACCCTCCAGCCCGCTGCACTCTAAGCAAGCACTCTACCAACTGAGCTACACCCCAGGCCTCGTTTTACTCACTTTATTCTAGGACTGGGTTTTAGAAGTTATCCAGCCCCGGCCAGGATTCCAGGCCTTTACCATCAGGCCCGGCAGACAAGCCACTGTTAAGTTTAGGTTGGTTGGAGTGGAGGATCTGTCTCGAGTCTTTTGCTCTGTCCTTGATAAAGGCAACAAGAAGATGGGGCAAACATCCCTTTCATTACTGCAGGTGCCTCCCTAGCCACTTCCTTTCTTTGGCCAAGATGGACATGTTGTGAGGCCGAGACACCACCGTCCTATGTCCACTGCATAGTTCTAGAAGACTTCTGGCTTCCCAGCCTAGCCATCAGACACTTTGAGAACTGTTAAATCCATTTAAGAGATCTAAAAAGATGGTTCTGTGGAATGAAGATGGGGCTGCAGCGGGGTGGAGGTTACATTGCACATGCTTATTGAAAATTTGCTTGACAGAACTCTAATGGGGGGCTTCCAGAGTGGTGGCCCTTTTAATTGGGAAATGTTTTACTTTTACTTTGGAGCCTGACATACAGGAAAGTAGCTGAATAAACCTAGCAGTAGCAGTAGCTAGGTCTCAGAGATTGACGGTGCTGAAAGTCGGAGAAAGACACATAAACCTTGCCTGGTTCTATTAAATACCTACGGGCTGACAATGCCAAGCGAGAAGACCAAAGCCCTATAAAGCCTGCTTTATTACACCATCCCAGATGAACTGCACTGAGGGGATATAAACCCTGCTGTAGTACAGCACACAGGGCCTCCCACTGCGGCTCAGAGGGGGGGGTTGATTTGACTTTCTAGATGGGCAGAGACCAACAGTCCAGACAAGATTCTGATCCTGGTTGGATTTTAGCCTCCCAGAACAAATGCCATAAGATAGTGAACATGAGCATTAGAGCTGAGAGACAGACAAAGGGACTTACGGGAATTCCCTGGTGATTTGTTGTAAGGATAGCTGATAATCACCCTCCACCCCCGTCCCCTGGACGTTATGCATTGCTGACTTGAGATTTGCTGTCCAGTCGTAATTGTCAGTGGTGGTTTTCTTTCCCTCTGCTAGAACATGAGTGGTGATTGAATTTGTTGGGGGTAGCAGTTTGGTATACAGTTGATTTAATTCCCAGTATACTTTTTCATATTAACACATGTTTATAAGTGCAGGTGCACAGGACAAGGGTGTGGAAGTCAGACGGCAACTTTGGGGGAGTTGGTTCTGCGTGTGTAACTTAAGTCTTCCTGTGATCCCCTTTTCCGTTCCTGACTCTCATTGCTACTTTGTTTACTTTATGATTGCAGCCAGAGAGATGACTAGGGGGAAATTCCTGAACATCCTAGAGAAACCCAAGAAGTAGCAGCTGCTCCAGCACAAGTGTCCTGAAGACCACAGCCAAGTTCCCTTCCCAGTGTCGCTCTGATGACGCACACAGCGTGCTTCCTGGGGAAAGACTGCCCTTCTCCCCTGCTCCTGGCACTCTGCACCTCTGAGGACATTTGGCAGCAAGAGAAGAAACTGTTCTACCCAAGGATCATTGCCATTTCCTGAGTCAGCTCCGTAGCTCTGGATATTGGTAACGTAGAGGTCTCATCATTCCGAAAGGTCCTTTCCAAAAGTGATTGAGGAGTCTCAGGATCTTAGAACTCCTTCGGTTCTGTAAAGGCAAAGTCAGTAGTGACGTGTTGATTAGTGGGTTCTGTTGAGTTGTACTTGACCTCTTAAGAAGCATTCATGATGAGGACATCAGAGACCAACTACATTCGGGACCAGACTGTGCATCCTGACCTGTGAACTCTACAGATCTAACGGAGTCTATGACTTCCGTTCTGAAGGAAACAATCTTCTTGAAATGTACATCTGCTTTTTTAAGTCTGCACCTCCAATGACACTCTCGCTCCCAGGCCCACTTTGCAGGTCTGACTCCGGACAAGTGGAGCTCTTGTAGTGACTCTCTAGAATAAAAGGCTCATGCTGGGTCACCCTGAGTTCTAGACCTCCAGACTAGTGTGAAGGCAACGGAAGGAACTCTGGTTAGTCTTTTACATTTTAAGTGAAAAAGTGAGTGTGGCCTGGTAGTGGGAGGGCATGGTTGTAAGAGTTCCCTTCGACTGAAACCAAGAAGCCCCAACTGACCTAGTGTGTGCTGTCGGATGGTAACAATGCTTTTCCCCTTTCCCTCCTCTCAGCCACATATCAGATACTCCACTTACATCATACAAACGTCCCCAGAGGAAAATGTTCTGGCTTAAAACAACCCTCACAGATTATTTTTGCTACTTGTATATGTCTGCTAAAGTCTGAAAATCTTGCCCGTGGGTAAAATGGATGAGACCTAGTCTTTCACATTTTGAAACGCGCAGAGAGTTCCCTCAATATTATAGGAAGAAAAGCTCTGTGGCCATCATCCACTGGGAGTTTGGACACAGGAAAAGCTGTGGCCAAGTCTGTGTCATGTGTCTGTTAGGGCACAGTGCTCTTCAGGTTCCCAGCAGGTCCCTTGACCATTCTCGACACTTGAGCCTAATGCTAGAGTTGATGTTGGATTGCCCCTCATTAGTGCTATTTGATGGACACACTTTTACTTTTTAAAAGGAAAGCAATGAAATATGTACCACAAAAGACAAGTCTGAGAAGAGAAGCATTCGGCTGGAGTACTCCCTAGAAGGGCCAGTTGATTTTAAGCTTAAGTCTGTGATTGACATTTTTTATCTCACTAAATGCGGTTAAAGTGAGTGTATATGAGTGATCGGAAAATAATGCCATATGTCAAATTTTTTCTTCACTCTGTTTTTGAGAGTTGATGACATCAGGCACTTTTCAGAGTTTGGGGACATTGAAAGGTATGTGGGGAATACTGGGATCGCTCCCCAAACAACTCGTCTGTGTGGGAAGCCAGTGGTTGGTGTTTGGAACTGCTGTGGCCTCCCTCCTTTCACTGTCACCCTGTTCACCAGCACTTAATTGATGTAAGTAGACGTTGTAGAATTGTGATATTTATTGTTTTTGTAGTTGTCATCCTTAGAAATGTTAATGATGTATTTTTATATTGATAATATAAATTTATGTATAGTATGCATATGTATTTTAGAACGTTAGAGGATTATACTTTGTGTATAATATGTCTTCATAATAAATGTGTCCCTTGTATAGGAGGTCGAATTTTTCCCTTAAAGGGCCAAGCTGTATATTTAAACCTGGACTCATGGAAAGTACAACTTGATGACAAGTCCCCTGTCCCACCAGCCATCCTGCCGTTACTGCTAAATTCCCTGCCCCAGTAGGAACCTTTAGAAAGCTTTGGTACCACCTTGTGTGTATTGTCAAAGGTCCATCTCTGTCCTCAGGTTTAAACGTTTAAACATGACCGTTTAAAATGACAACCTGGTTGATCCTTCCGTTTGGATTCTTTCTTCTCCCCAGAAAGTCTCTCCTCCAATAAGAACTCTTCTTACTCTGAGCAGTGAGTGCCTTGCTTACCCATGCCACAGGAGTCTCAGCCTCCATTTTATTTTGCACATATCATACCTGTTCTTCCTGTAAGCCCTGGTGACCCCACGGGAGATGACCTTCCTCCAACATTGAAATGTGCCACAGATCACAGGATCACACCTGATCACACCTGATCACACCTGATCACACCTCACACCTAAGTAATCTGAGTTCAGAACTTACCGCCCTTTGATAGCACAAGCTCCTGGGATTGTGTCTCCCTCATACGTACCTAGTTCTTCCATGTCTTCATCATGGAAGACATCATCATCTGCTTTAGTACGAGTTCCTTTGTGTGAGACCTAGAGAAGAGAAGTACTCACCTGGGCCACTCTGCCACCTGTGGGTCATGGATTTGTCCTCACGAGAGCATGTCCTTCTAGAGAAAGCATTCCAGCTTAAGGAAAATGAAGTGATAGACAGCTCATATAGGATATTAATTTTGTTAATTACAAAGCACCCTCGTTAATTTTCTTTATCTTTTTATTTTAAAAACATTTTCCATAATATAAAACTTTTTGGTCATTCACTGTGTGTGTTTGTGGAGGTCAAAGGGCAACTTCTGGGAGTCAATTCTCTCCCTCTACCATGTAGGTCCAGGGACTTGAACTCAGGTCATCAGGCTAGGCAGCAAGTGTTTTTACCCAACTGAGTCATCTCACTAGCCCTTATTTAAAAAACAAAACAAACAAACAAAAAAAAAAACCAGGATCTCATCATGTAGCCCTGGCTGTCCTGGAGTTCAACATGTAGCCCAGGCTGTCCTCGAACTCACAGAGATCAGCTGGCCTCTGCCTCCCAAGTGCTGAGATTAAAGGTGTGTGCCGCCACATCTGGCCCTTGTTATAATTAGAAGTAGGCATTTGCTAGCTGCTCCTTGGTGTTGGTCTTATAGCTTTTGTGTTCACTCAAATCAGGACAGTGATGGTACAGCTGGTGGAATTCCCCACTGACTGCAGCCTCAGAACAGCATTTGGGAGGTCCACGACTGCTTTGTAATGAAGTCCCTGTCCCCCAGCACTAAGGCATTGCAGGAAGATGGACTGCAGGTTGGAAAGGGGGCAGGTAGGCCAAGATATCTGGCTCTCGGGGGTCAAATAAGTGGTTTCTTAGCAGCTTAGACTTGGCCTGTCTTTATCTCCAAGCGTGAAGTCATATTCTGTTTTGAATCTTCTCCTTCCTTTAAGAGATCCCAAACCACCCTATTCCAGCAGCCCAGTGAATGGGCAAGCAGAGGTCTCTCCAAGTTCAGTTCGTAAGTTTTGACTATGCTGTAACTGGCTGTTCGTACCTATTTTGTTCATACCTATTTAGAATCTTCGCCACATTGGAAGTATGTCCCTGTGTCTGAAAAGGCCCTCAACCTTCCCACCTTTTGTCTGGTACTTTCTTTTAGACCAAGGACAGTTGGAGGCTTCAGGTGATAGCAGGGGCAACGGTGAGGCCCCTGGTTGGCATGAGGGCTAGTGGAGCCTGTTAGTCAGCACAAGAACACCCCAGTGCTCCATTAGCCAGGCCAAGCATTCGGAACTTCCCTCCTGGGGGCCTCTTCCTCCTAATGAGAGCAGGAGAAGGGCTCTTACAAAACATTGCCTCAGAATAATATTCTGCTTTGTCCCCACCAGTAACCGGGGCTGACAGGATCACTCTGTCCATTTCTCTTCTAATTAGCACAATTCCAGCATGACCTGAGCCGGCAAACGGAGAAAAGCGATCAAAAGCGATCGGACAACCGTACCGAATCACAAACACAGAGAGAGCCAGTCCCTGTAATTAGGTGAGACAATTCCTCAGTCCTTACTCCGCTGGAGTTTGCCTCTAAGACTCTCGCTGTTTGGGTCCCAGCAGCACAAGTTACATGTCTCCCTGGGACACTAATAAGCCCCACATTGTCTTCCGCTTCACACAACTCTAAACAGAGGACAGATGCAGGGAGGAGGAGGGATGGGGACAGAGTCTCTAAACAAAGCAACTTGTGAGAGGTTTCCCCAACCCCAGAAGGCACAGGCTATGGGCAGAGGAGAGCTGTACTGGGCACAGCCTGGGCTCCATCCCTTGAGCCAGAGTCTGAAGCACTAAGCACCCTGCCCTTCCAAGAAGCCCGCTCTGCTATCTGACCTTGCTGTGTCTTCACCCTCTGGCCTCACTCCTTTTCCCTCTCTAGTGACATCACATGCAGCCTGACTGTGGTACCATTCCTGGACCTTCACTGAGCTTCCAGCCATGTCAAGAATTGACCCACAGCCTGCATGTAGATTCTGATCTCAAAGAGCACATGGCCTGCCAGGGTACCCCTCCTCAGTCTGCCTGCATTTCTAGCCCCTATCACCTCCATGTGTCCAGCTCTTCTCCTGCCTGCTGTCCCCAGGCTCCCTTGGATGATCTCTTTAAAAAACAGAAAAGGAGCCTATTTGCCAACACAAACCATCGTGATTAGCTGCATTCTGTGTGACTGGGGGTTGGCTGGTTGATGAAGAGAAATCCAGCCCCCTTGATTGCAACCCATGTCAGAAGTACTTTGCCGTACATAGTGCAGTGGTAAACTTGGTCATCGCCAGGGACAAAGGGTGTGTGGATAGTTTCCGTGGGAATCTGAAGCTTGCCTCACATTTTTTTTCATCTTTATTTTGATCTATACCTGATATTTTTGGAGGTGACCTCCAATAACCAAAAGCTCAATTATATAGCGTCAAAGGAGCCAAAAATCTCAGTCTCTGATTCTGTTTTCCCATCATCCCTGTGCAAGAGACAGTGGTAACAATACCTGACTTTTAAATAACTTTGGGGAGATGTCGAAGTAAGTCCAAATGTGTTGTGTCCCATAGTCTCCTTGGTAAACAGATCGTAAAGCAGTACATGGCAAATAGCATTTAGGAATCCGCTGGAGTCGGTGAGGTAGCCCAGCAGGTAAAGGTGCTTGCCATCAAGTCTGAAGAAATGAGTCTGAACCCCGGGACCTCTGTGGTGGAAGGCAAACACTGACTACTGAGAATTGTCCTCATCACCCCATGGGCTCCATGGCATGAACACGTGAACACACACACAACACTCTCTCTCAATAAGTAAGTGTAAAAATAAATAAAATTTGTTGCTGGGCGATGGTGGTGCACACCTTTAATCCCAGCACTCAGAAGGCAGAGGCAGGAGGATCTCTGTGAGTTCAAGGCTAGCCCAGTCTACAAAGCAAGTTTCGGGACAGCCAGGGCTACACAGAAAAACCCTGTGTCAAAAAAACCAAATAATAATAATAATAAAAAAATTTGTTTTAGCTGGACAGGATCACAAGTTCAAAGACAGTCAGGGCTGCATAACAAGACCCCATCTCAAAAAAAAAAAAAAAAAATCCCTCAGATTCCTAGTGAGGTAGGCTGGGTCAGGTAAGTCACCACTCTGCCTGTTTTCCTAGACCCTTTCCCATTCAAAGAGACAGCCCGATGAATGGTGCAGACTCAAGTCAGAGTGCCATGGGTCAACTCCTGCTCCAGCCAAATACTAGGAGTGTGACTTTGGGTAGATTAGTTGACCTCTGTACCTTGGTCTGCCAGTGACAGAGGTCAACTCCTAGAGCCCTTGCAGCAATGAAGTGGGTCCTTGCGAGATGGGAGAGACAGTGCAGGGCATATCTTAACCCTTGCAGAACTGCTTGACGGGGCTATTAAAGATGGACTCAGTATCTTTAGTTTTTTTTCTGCTCACATTTATTAAAATTATTGACTGCCGGGCGGTGGTGGCGCATGCCTTTAATCCCAGCACTCAGGAGGCAGAGGCAGGTGGATCTCTGTGAGTTCGAGGCCAGCCTGGGCTACAGAGCGAGATCCAGGAAAGGTGCAAAGCTACACAGAGAAACCCTGTCTCAAAAAAAAACCAAACAAACAAAAAGATGATTGACATTTCCAGGGAAAATATGGTAACCCTGAATTAATTAATGCTGAGTAGCATCTCTCTACCTCTTCTGCTTTCTGACTAGCGTATGCACTTGGAAAAGTCAGTTGTTGACTTTGCAGACGGTGGCATGAAAGACCATCTGTGGCTGAAAAGCACCTAGAGGGAAGCTTGCTGCACAGCCTGAAAAGGTTTCTGAGCTGACGTGGTCTTCCCATGCGTGTCAATCACTTTGTCACTGGTCTTCATCCTGAGAGTTTCTGAGCATCCGTGTTACTCCGTCACCACCCAGGAATGTCTTCCTCTGCTTCATTATGTCAGGCCCCTGGCCCTTGCTCCATGCCCTTCCACGTTCCTCCAGGTGCTTTTCCAGTTATGAGATTGGCCAGGTTCTCATTCCCTTCCCAGGCTGAACAGGGCCGACTCGGGCCTCAGCTTCCCCCTCAACCCTTAGAGAGCAGCCTGGCCTGAGGAGCCTGAGGTCTCAGGTCAAATGAGGCTGAAGGTCACATCCTGGGGCCTTCCTGGATGCAGCCAAGCTCCAGGAGCCACAGGGGCCTGTGCCCTCAGCTCCACACAAAGGAGCAGCAGGGAGGAGTCAAGTTGGAAAAGTCAGTGACTGAAGGCCAGTGGAGATGAGAAGCGCCGACTTCAATGGCCAGGGGCGCCTTGGTCAGGACCGCAGGCTTGTGGGGCCTAGAACCAGAAGTAGTCTATGAATACAGGGCGGCTTCAGAAGCAAACGCAAGAGCCCTTCGTTCATACTGACCTCCTTTCTCCCGCCATCTGTCACTGCTGCTTTGCCTCCACCTTTGAGAGAGAGAGAGAGAGAGAGAGAGAGAGAGAGAGAGAGGAGAATGTTTACATGACCGTATATGCCTGTCCATAGTCCAGAGAGTGATGTCGGGTGTCTCTTCATTGCTTCTGCACCTTCTTTTTTGAGATAGTTCTCACCCTAGAACTGACCAATTCAACTAGGTTGGCTGGCCAGCCTGAGGAATCCTCCTGTCTCCACCTCCCAGCTCTGAGATGTCAAGCCCTCCCTGCTGTGCTTGGATTTTACACGGGTACTAGAAATCAAACTCAGGTCCTCCCTGCAAGATAAGAGGTCTAGTGAACAAGACGAAAGTACCAGGGCCAGAGATGGGAGAAAAGAGCAGGAAGGAGAGGCCTTGTCCTGAGAAATGCCTCACCCACCCCAGCCTCCACGCCTGGAGCATCGCGCTCACGGGCCTGCGTGGGCCCTGGAAGATCCTAAGGATTATTGCCCTCTATGTCCACAGAAATAGGTGGCATGGCGAGAAATGTAAATCCCAAGGTGGCCACATCTGCTCCTTCCTCTGCCAGGATGTGCCGTTCATTTTGTTTACCAAAAAAGGTCCAGCTCAAGACACAAAGAGGGGGACGTGGCACACTCGTGCAGCCCCCGAGTCCTGCCTGGCCATTGCCATAGCTCTGAGGCTTTGCCAGCAAAGAGGGGCGGCTGGACCTGATCAGCCCACCAAAGGAGACGGGAGCATTCCAGAACGACAGACAGCTGGAGCAGTTGTAACTACAAGAGGACCGTAGCGCGCATGGCACTTCCCAAAGCACCAAAGATTGATGCAAATTGGTTTGGTTCTGACCCTGTCACACAAGGAAGGATAATGATTCCAGCACAGGCAAGGGAGGGGCACCTGGTGGGGGCTGTGCGGATTGGTGGCTCGCTTCACATCTTCATTAGTGGTCTGAAAGACTGGGGTAAACAGCATGCTAATGAAACCTGCAGATGATTGGTGTTAGAAACCCCAGAGAGGACAGGAAAGCCCGCACGGCAAGACCCAGCGAGCTTAGAAATATGGGCAGGCGATTGTCAAATGAGTCATCCTAGGAAAATGAAAGTAGACACGTCAAGGCGAGATGATGAAGGTGCCTCGGTGTGGGGAGGGCTGAGAGCTTGGGAAGCAGAGATGGGCGGCGGGGTGTGGAAGGTTAAATAAGGGGACAGACAAGCAGGAAAGCATGGAGGAGCTGGCCTTGAGGACCCAGGAACAAACACAATGGGCGTTCCTGACCATGGTTGTGTGGGCCCAACTGTGCACCTGAGGGCCGTGCAGGTTCCACTTGCCACTAGACTGTGCCAGCTCCTAGATCCTTCTACAAGGCTGGGCTCTGGCCAAGCCATGAGCTTTATTTGCAAGGAAGCCATCGAGGGGTTGGGGCACTGAGGAGCCATTTTGACCCATTAGGGGAAAGAAATGATTTTCCGTCTTTACTGCCTTCCCAGTCCTATGTAGTAAAAGCACTCAAGTGTGGGGTTTGATGTTACTGTACTCTAATTTTATTTCCTAAGCTTTGATACTCACTTTTCAAATAAATTATCTACCCCACCCCTTGAGACAGAGTCCCACTGTAGACCTGGCTGTTCTAGAATTCACAGAGCTGTTTCTGCCTTTGCCTCCTGAGTGATGGGATTAAAGGTGTGCGTCATTAGGGCTCAGCAGTTTAGAGCACTTGTTGCTCTTCCAGAGGACCTGAGTTCTGTCCCCTGTACCTGTATCAGGTGGCACAATTGCCCGTATGTGACTGCAGTCCAAGTGGTCTGACGCCCTCTCCCAGCCTCCGTGAGTACCCACATACATGTGGCCTTCATTTACACACACACACACACACACACACACAAAGTAGAAATACATCTTGAAAGGTGTACCCCACAATACCCAGGCTACTCTCAATCACCTTTTTCGAATCACGAACACAATCCTGGTATCAGAGATTTGGGGTGATCAACCATTCTGCATGGAACTGTGCCAACAGTGTGCGCTGTGCATTTGATGAAACCTAAGCCTGAGGGACTCCCAGCCTGAGGACCAAGAAGCCACCCATTCATCCCGGTCCATTTGTGGGGGATAGTGTCGTTTTTTCTTCCTTTCTTCCTCCTCCTCCACTTTCTCCTTCCTTTTTTGAGACAAGGTCTTCTTATGTACTTCAGTCAAGCCCCAAACTCTGTGACGGAGGCTGACTGGGAGCTTCTGGTCCTCTTGTCCTAACCTCCTGAGTGTTCAAGTTCCAGGCATGCGGAACTTCAAGCTTCATGGATGCTAGGCAGTCACTACAACGGATCCTGAATTAGAGTCACTAACTGTCTAGTTTGGTATAAATCCAGCAGTTTCCTAAGATGGGGGGCAATCCTGTAAATGGAATTTTTGAACCTACGTTCTGCCCCGGGCTGCCCCCCCCCCCCCATCCCCTGCAAGGTCTTACTATGTAGCTCTGGCTGTCCTGGAACTCACTATGTGTGTAGACCAGGTTGGCCTTGAACTCACAGAGATACACTGCCTCTGCCTCCCACATGCTGGGATTAAAGGCGTGCGCCACTATACTAGGCCCACATTCTGCTTTTTGATGGGTTCGGGAGTCAGGCATGGTAATGCAAGCCTGTTCTAACCCTAGAAAGGCTGAGGCAGGAGGATGGTGAGATCGAGTCCAGATTGGACCACATAATGAGACCCTATCTCAAAGGAAAATTGCACCCTTGGTTAATTCCACTTCTAGGTACATGCCCAATAGAAATAAGTGTCCACCAGCAGACACTGGCGGGAATATTGGTAGCTGCCTCATTCATGTAAATAAAAAAAAGACAAAAAATTCAAGCAAATGGATTAAAAATTTTAAAGTCTTATTGTATTTTATGTAGTGTGTGTGTGTGTGTGTGTGTGTATACAGTGTGCATGTGCCTGTGGTGCACAAACGCCATGTAGAGGTCAGAGGACAAGGACAGAATGGCAGCAGACAGGAAAAAAATGCATCCCCTCTGACTCTACCGTATGAAGTTCCGCAGCAGTCTGGAGTGGTAGACTTCAGAGCAGTTGTTACTCGGGGTGTTGTCTAGAGAGGACACAGGGCGGGGGCTTGAGTCAGAGTGGTAGTTATGCAGACATTGGTGTCTATAAACCTTCACTGAACCGGGCGTTAAGCCTTGTGCACATCTAAGCTGTCCTTCAGAGCAAAGGTCTTAGGTTCTTTGAGCCTCCCAAGGG
Source organism: Peromyscus attwateri (assembly GCA_902168425.1). Taxonomy (NCBI): domain Eukaryota; kingdom Metazoa; phylum Chordata; class Mammalia; order Rodentia; family Cricetidae; genus Peromyscus; species Peromyscus attwateri. The sequence continues at coordinate 29,514 of CABHPP010139476.1, read as the reverse complement.
AAACATCTGTGAGAAGTGATGCTTTGTATATTGCAAACTGCAGACCCATAGGAACTCTGGGGCAATACCACAGAGGCTCTCAGGCCCGTCCCGAGCTTTGGAGAATGAGAAGGCACACAGTGACGATGTCCTCTGTCAGCTGCCTGCCACGCTCCCACGGCAACCGACCAGAGGGCCAGGGGGTCTGTCTTGTGACCTTGACGCGACAAATAGCTCTTAGCTAGACTCCTCAAGTCCCGAACTTTACGCTTGAGCCTTCTTGTGAGGGAGAAACACGGCTGTGCCCTGCCCTTACTGAGTAGTCAGAGCAAAGATTCGGTTTGTGGGACTGTTTTCCAGAGCCTGACATACCATGGGTGCTCAGTGCACAGTCACCAAGTGGATGCCTGAATCCAGCCACCTAAGGCAGGACCTAAATTCTTCCTAGATAGAGCTGATAACTATGTCAATGCCAAAATTTTGTGTGTGTGTGTGTGCACACGCGCGCGCGCGCACACACACACATGTTCCTGTTTGTGAGTATAGTCATGTGCATACCACAGTATCCTTGGGGGTGGGGTACGGTCAGAGCACAATCTCCAATGTTGGTCCTTGCCTTCCACCTTGTTTGAACAGGGTACCTTGTTCTCTGCTGCCTATTAGTCTAGCTGGCCCAAGAGCTTCTGGGGATTCTCCTGCCTCCACCTCCCAGGAGTGCACACAGCCGTGTCCAGCCTTACGTGGGCGCTGGAGATGAAACTCAGGTCCTCACACTTGTGCTGAAAGCACTTTACCTACAGAGTCATCTCCTCAGCCCAAATGTGCTGTTTAATGTCTGAGCCGGTAGTTCTCAGCCGGTGGGTCTCAACACCCTCCTTACCGCAGGAGCACATATCAGATACTTACATTATGAGTCACAAGAGTAGCGAAGTTACTGTTATGAAATAACGAAACTAATTTTATGGTTGAGGGTCACCACAACATGAGAAACTGTGTTAAAGGAAGGTTGAGAACCACTGGACTAAGCCATCAAGATGCTCCTTCCTAAGAAAACTAGACATTCCATCCGAGCTGCCAGCGCCTCTGAGGCGCCTCTCTCCATACGCTCTGATTGTTCTGGCCAGAAGCTCTGGGTCCCCTTGGGACCCTGACTATGGAGACTACTCTGCATTGGGAATTCCCTCAGAGGTAGGTGACGACCGCTGACTTGTTTATCTCTTAAGCATATTTCCGTGCTATACATGCTGTGGCCGTTAGCCTTGTGTAGCTGTTAGATATAAATTAAAAGTAAGAAAAAATTTAAAATTCAGCTCCAGCAGAAATACATGTGACCGCCTACCATGATGTGATGTACCAAAGGGCAACATTGTAAGATCCTGTACCACGCTGTTTGGACTACACCTTCCAAAACTATGCTCTAATAAAAATCCTTCCTTCCTTCCTTTTTTTCTTTTTTTTTTTTTTTTTTTTTTTTGGCTTTTCGAGACAGGGTTTCTCTGTGTAGCTTTGCGCCTTTCTTGGAACTCACTTGGTAGCCCAGGCTGGCCTCGAACTCACAGAGATCCGCCTGGCTCTGCCTCCCGAGTGCTGGGATTAAAGGCGTGCACCACCACCGCCCCAGCCCTTCTTTCTTTTCTCTCTCCCTCCCTCTTTCTCTCCCCCTTCCCTCTCCCCCTCTCCATTCTTTCCTTTTTTTAATTTAATGATGTCTGTATGTCTGCATGTATAGGTGCATGTGGGTGTAATACCTGTGGAGTCCAGAAAAGGGCACCAGATCCTCAGGAGCTGGAGTTACAGGCAGTTGTGAGCCACCTGATGTGGGTGCTGGGAACCAAATTCGTCCTCTGCAAGAGCAGTACATGCTCTTAACCAGTCCTCATATATATATACATATATACATGTTACATTTATATATATATATATATATATATATATATATATATATATTACATTTCAAGGACTCAATAGCCACACCTGGTTATTGGCCACCATAATTGTCAGTGGAGAACCACATACTGCTCTATCATAGGACAGCAGTAGATTCTAGATGCTCCTCAAGCCCCCTTAGATCCTTGAAAAGACAAGAAGAAGGAACCAGGTGGATAGGACTGAGCCACACCCCTCATTCATGGAGCTACTCTACCTTTATAGGGCGTGGCTTTTTAATTGTAAACTGATGGTCAAAAAGGTAATAAATACAAACCATATTCCAAATGAACTGATTATGAAAATATATATCCTCCCATTTCCTAGACCTCAGACCACTGACCTACTCCCCCCGACCCCCATTTAATGCATTTTGGATCTTGCTCATATTGGTACGTGTAGATTCAACAGCAATATACTATTTTACTATGGGGACATACCATAATCTATTTGGTCAGTGATGGACTTTTTAGGCTATTTCCAGTCTTCTTCCAACTGGAAGGAGGTTCCGCAGACCATGTTGTGATGTGTTTAAGTCCTTGTGTGTGTATATAAACCCTCAGGGCATGCTAATAGTATATGTCTTACTCTTATATCTCTAAATCGCCCACTAAAGAGATTGCAACAAGACGGTCTTTTCCCCCACCCTCAGACACTGTTGTGGTTAGGAATGCAGATTTCCACAAGGTAACACTGGTTCTCCACGGGAGGGGATTTCCATTGCCTCCAGGACCCCGCGGCCCATCTGTCACATAACTTCTTCCCGCTGCCAAGGATAGTTAACATTTTTTTTAGTTTTACTTATTATTATTATTATTATTATTATTATTATTATTATTATTATGTGTGTGTGTGTGTGTGTGTGTGTGTGTGTGCGCACGCGCACACGGGGAAGGTGTTTGCCCCAGCACTGTGTGGAGGTGGGAAGGATCTTCTGGAGTCGGTTCTCTCCTTCCAGTTCTCTCCAAACTCAGCTCCTCAGGTTTGCACAGCAGGTGCTTCTAGCCAGGGAGCCGCCTCAACTAGCCTGCTAGTTAACATTTACTTGAGCACTTACTAGGCCCCCAAGTGTTGGTCTGAATCCTTTCTTTGCTCCAGTGTCCCAGGAGCTGCTCACAATAACCCCATGAGGTAAGTAGACATTGTTATTCCTATTTTACAAGTGAGTCTAAAGCTTAGAGATGAAATAGCTCTATTGTAATCACCTGGTTTTAGGGGCAGAGCTGGGATTCAACTCCAAGTAGGCCTCACTTCAAAGCCTATATGTATTACCACCAGACCTCCCCACTCACCTGCTCCCAGCCCCTCCCCGCTGTACGAACTCCAGGCTGGCCTTTTCTCCAGCTACATCCCCAACTCTCTCGGGTGATTTTGCCCTGTATAATAATTTTGCCCTCCATTCCTGTTCACTCTCCTTCCTAGAGCCAGGGAGGACATCTCCATTTAGGACTCTTTATCCTTCACCTCCGCAGTTTACTCTTGACCTTGGAACTGCCCTACCCGAACCCCAGGGTCTTCCCAGCCCTGCCCTAGGTGAGGCCTCATCGGGGCTGGAAGAGCTGGGAGTGGGGGTGGGGAAAGCAATGGCTACCATCACCTGACCATACTCAGCCAATTCACCAAGACAAGATGTCAAGTTAATGAGCCTGTAGGCCTCTAATTAGCTGTCAATTACCTCAAATTAATCAACTCCTCGCCTAATTAAGCATTATCGGCAGGTGGGCACAAAGCGGACCATTATGTGCGAGCCATGAGAAAAGCCGGGCTGGCAAACTTGGTTAGGATCAGGGCCGTGCCTCGCTACAGCGCTGAGCTGCCAGCCCAGCTAAGAGGCAGGCACCAGGGCCCTCTGTCCCCAACACTGGGGGCTCCAGGACCTCCCGGGAAGCTGGATGAATGATGAGAGGGAGAGCTTAGAGGCAGGTGGGACCTTAGGGAAGTGGGATGGCAGGAACCGAAAGCTGTGGCGAACTCATGAGCGGCGCTTGACACTTGAGGTCCTGGGCCGGAGTGGAGCCAAGAGTGGACTTGGGGGAGGTTGGGAGTTGAGGCTCCTGGCTATTGGGAGCTCTGTGACACAGGAAATGGCCTAACTTCTTTGAGCTATTCTAAAAACTGAGACTAGTTTGTTAAGGTCTTCCTGGATCTCTGCGAGATTCTGCACGTGAAGTGCCTGGCACACCCTGGTCAGTGCGTTCGGTAGTGGCGACAGTGGAGGAGAGTGGGTCAAGACCCAGAGGTGCTCCACCTAAGAACTGCTCAAGTTAAAGAGAATCTCCCCCAAGTCTGAACCTCCAGGCGCCTAACTGTCCCCAGCTTTCAGTGCACCGCTGGAAAATGTGAGTTGGTACTGGGATAAAATCACTAGCAATCCACAGGGCCTGCTTAATGAGCAAAGAAATTTATTTGGGGGTTAACTCACAAGACAGAATAAAGGACTTTGTCGCAGGATCCTGGAAGGGTGAGGCACAGTCCAACGCGGTTCTCTGGCAAGCTCTACCCTGGTCTGTACCAGTATCCAAAACCATGAGGTAGCAGAGAGAGAGCATACATGCATCCCAGGTCTTAAGGGTCCCCCAGTGGCCACGCCCCAGGGGCATGTACCTCAAGGTCATAGGCAGGTGTAACAGCCACCTGCTACCTCACTAGGGGTGGTCAGTGCTTCAGGGCATGGCTCAAACAGCTCCCATTACAAGTTGGCTGTCTAGCACATGCCAGGTGCCGGAGGCTGGGTGTTCTAGCTACCACATCTGCATCCCCATCTCCCTACACCTTTGGGTACCCAGAGTTCAGGTGTCCTTCTCCACTCACAAAGAGCCCTGGGTGCTATACACCATTCATCTAATGAGGAGCCATCGGACTCTAGCTAAAGGACTGGAAGAGGAGGGCAAATAAGGGCCCTCTCCAACTTGGGTGTTAGGGGTGCAAGCTCCAATGTGAGGGGGGCCTCAGGACAGACCTTTGGTAGTGAGGTCGCATTCCTGACGTGGTCCTGGCAGCTGACTAGTTCCTGCCCTCGTGTCCAGGACAGGGTGAGCTTGACAGTATGACTCCAGTAATGCTCCAACTCCAGCACATCGGTGCAGAGTCTCCCATCACCTCGCCCGACCACCCTTGTAATTTGTGTTAACTATCTCCACCCTGGCACAGGACATCTTCCTCCCTTTGCGGGCAATGGAGGGTACTTGTTTTCACTCCTGTGAAAGCTTGGAGACATTCTCCCACACCTTGTATAAATCAATCACTTAGCAAACATTTGTTGTGCCTGCTGATCAAAGCTCACAGAAGTGAGGGAGATGGCTGGGTAAACACAATTGTTAGTGTGTGCTCTGGAGACGCAAGGAGCATTAGTAAGTGCCTACTGTGTGCCGGCAGGAATGCCATATAAGAAATTCAATGATATATTATTTGTGTATACTGTTATGCTTAATGCATTGTTTATCAAGATAGATACTATGTATACAATGTTTGTTTGCTTATTTGTTGTTTAGACAGGAATTCAGAGTGTAGTCTGGGCTAGCCTGGAACTCAATCCTATTTCAGTCTCCCAAGGGCTGGGCTTACAGATGCAAACCTAATATCTATATATACAGGTTGGGTTTCCTTTTTGTCTTTGGTTGGTTGGTTGCTTTGGTTTGGTTTTGATTTGTTATTGTTGTTTCTAAGGCACTGTAACCCAGACCAGTCTGGAACTCACTATATAGCCCAGACTAGCTTCAAATGCTCTGCAGTTCCCTGCCTTAGCCTCTGGAATGTTGGCATTTCAGGTGTGAGAAACCATGCTCAACTACATAAAGTTTTTTTTTCTTTTAGGTTTATTTTACTCTGTGTATATGAATGTTTTACCTGCATATATGTATGTGCACCACATATGTACCTGTTGGATCCCCTAGAACTGGGGTTATGGATGGTTGTGAGTTGCCACCTGGGAGCTGGGCATCAAACCCTGGTCCTCTGCAAGAGCAACAAGTGCTGTGAACCACTGAGCCGTCTCTCCAGGCCCTACAATCAGTTTTTTGTATGTTTGTTTGTTTTGTTTGAGACAGAGCCTCACTATGTAGCTGTGGCTGGCCTAGAACTTGCCATGTAGGTTAGGCTGGCCAAAAACTCATAGAGATCCGTCTGCCTCTGCCTTCTGAGCACTGGGATTAAAGGTGTGTGCTACCATGCCTGACTCTACAGTTTTTGAAACTCCTTAATATAACAAGGTACAGAATAACGTGTGTTTCTCCTGTATCATTCTCTAGACATCTGTTCCTTTCTCCACAACCAACCAGTAACCAGTTCTCACACTATCAGAGATTAAAAAACAATCACATAGGGCCAGGTGTGGTGGCACACACCTTTAGTCCTAGTGCTCAGGAGGCATCCGCTCGGGCAGATCTTTGTGAGTTTGAGGCCAGCCTGGTCTACACAGTGAGTTCCAGGCCAGCCAGGGCTACAAAGTGAGACCTTGTCTCAAAAGAAAAAAAAAATAAATAAATAAGGAAGAAAAAGAAATAAAAAGAAATTGGAAAGATGGATTAGTGATGAAAAGCTTTTGCAGAGGACCTAGATTCTGTTCCCAGTACCTACATCAGGCAGCTCACAACCGCCTGTAACTTCAGCTCTAAGGAAGCCAACGCCCTCCTCTGGCCTCCCCAGGTACCTACATGCATTGTGCACTTACATCCTCCACACACACACCCCCACACACACACTAATAACTAAAATAAAATTTTAAATTCATATATACATATATATATATATCTTTTATTTTTCATGAGTAAAGGAAACAACATATACTGTTTCTGTCTTCCTTTTTAAAACTGGTGCAGCCTTGAGATTGTTCCAGATCGGAGTTTAAAGTCACAGCGGCCCAGAATCCCATTCCTTAATGTGCCCTTTTTTTCCCCCTCTATAAAATTGGGCTGGAAATGTGGCTCTGTTGGTAGAGTGCTTGCCTAACATGCACAGAGCACTGGGTTCGATCCCTGCTACCACAAAAAAACAGCTGTGGTGGTGGATGCCTATAACGCCAGAGAAGCAGAGGCAGGAGGGTCAAAGGTCAAGGTCATCTTCAGTTATGATAGGAATTTGAGGCCAGCCTGAGCTACTTGAGACCCTGCAGCCCCCCCCTTCCCCGCCAAGTCTCTTCTTTGTTGTTGTTCTGTTTGAGACAGGGTTTCTCTGGGTAGCCCTGGCTGTCCTGGAACTCACTCTGCAGACCAGGCTCACAGAGATCGATCTGCCTCTGCCTCCTGAGAGCTGAGATTGAAAGTGTGGGTCACCATACCTGGCTTCAAAAAAAATCTTAAAGAAAATAAAATTATTTGAAATCATCATAGCCCAGGTGATTGATAATGCTGACTAGATGTAAGGTGACATCCTGGGACAAAAAAAAAAAAAGCATTAAATAAAACTAGAAAAGTGTAAATTAAAGCATGGACTTTAGGACTGGTATAGTGTGTGTGTGTGTGTGTGTGTGTGTGTGTGTGTGTGTGTGTGAAATTGTTCTATTTTCTTCATTAGTCATAACTAGGTACCACACTAATGTTAAATGATAACTGGGAAGCTTGGTGCAGGGTATAGGAACATGCTGTATTCCTTTCATTATATTTAAATTTCTTTTAAAAATGGCTCTTGAATAACATTAAAACATACAGATACTGAGATTAATAAAGCCCCAATTCATATAAAAGCACCACTGGTTTGGGGGCTGTCACATGGGCTCCTGAGTCAAATGTGAGAAGTAGATGTGGAAAATGTGTGTGTGTTCATTGAAAATGGTTCTTTGGACTGAAAGGTCGGAGCTGCTGCGCTGGTTTCAGAGGCACTGACCTACCTGTGGCCCTTGACTCCCAGTTCTTCCAGATGCCTCAAGATCTCGGGAGGAGGAGGGCATCAGCGTCTGCTCCCTTCTCTGCAGAGCTTTGAGCTGTGCGAGCCCTGGGTGAGATGTTCTGATGTGTGACGCCTGCTTGGAGGTACTTTCTTTTAACCTTTACCTGACCTACAATTGAAGGAAGGATGATCTTCTGATGGATGTCAGCATTGGTTGAGAGGGGAAGCCTTTTTGGTACCCCTGACAGCTCTTCCTTCAGAGCCCTGCCTGAAGGATGCGGGCATATTTCCCCCCCCCCCCCCCCCCAGTGTGCTCGTGTCCAAGTCTGGTCCAAGCCGAGGGGCCTGAGCCCGTGCTATTCGCTCCATCACCACTAGAGGGAGCCACGAGGGGCTCTGCGCGGCCTCTTCCCCAAGGTCCCTCCACATCATAGTGTGAGGAGGGCTGGTTGGGAAGAAGACGATCAGCGGGAGTGCATGGGGGCAAGTGAGGGTGGATATGATAAAACATATATGGCATATATGGTTATATATGTGAGAATGCCATAATAAAAGCCATTATTATGTATAATTAACAAATACTAATAAAGAACATTTTAAGAATAATATGCGGTCCGGGCCTGTGACTTCAACCTTGGAGAGTGCCAGGCACTAAAGGCCCCACGCTGCCCTCTCCTGTGAAAACCATGCTATGCTGTTGCTCCCATTTTGTCAGTTAGAACAGAGAGGCTAAGAAACCTATCCAGGGTCACACAGCCGTCACACCCAAAGACCTGGCTCCGGACTTCCCTGCCTCAGAAGGTCTCTCTCAGACGGTCTGAAGTATCAGTACCATAGCCTTCTATCCCGGGAAACCAAGGCACAGGGCAGTCAGTGCCAGAGCACAGTGTGTGGGCGGGCCCCATCTGTCAAGGGTAGACAGAAGACTAAGCTGCGGAGGCCAGACCCTTGGCAGATGACCACAGCCGGAATGCCCGGGGGTATAGAGAGACAGAGGGTGCCAGCCTGCCCCCATGACAGTAGGGAACTCCCGGTGACTCTCTCCCAGGCGTGGGTGACAGCTGCAGTCTCGGGCAGGGCAGAGGCCCCACACGGTAATAACTTTCACTTCCACTGTCCGGGCCTAATCTCATTACTCTCCGTGGACCCTCTGGGACCACCCTCCCTAGTCCCTTTTAATCCCCGGCCTCCCTCCGGGAATAGCCCGAGGTCATCCCCTTACCAGTCCCTGCCAGTGCAGGCACAGGCAGCCCCCGTCCTCCAGTCTCTGTCACACCACCTGCGCCCCATTTCTGAGGTCCCCGAGGCAGGGCCGGGAAGGTGGAAGGTCTCCCCTGTCTACCAGTCCCCCCACACACACACCTTCCTAAAATGGCCTTCTTCTGGGCTCTCTGTTTCAGGAAACGCTTGGGGGTTTTATTATTGTTTTGTGTATTCCCCCTGGGCTGGAGCTGGAACCCAGAGCCTCGAACACGCTAGACCAGCATTCTACCTCCCGCTCCTTCCTAAGTAACTTCCAGGGCTTCTGTTTGGGTTTCTGTTTCAGGACCGATGGAAAGAGACCCCGTGTCTACCGTAAAACTGTATCAGCAGCCCCCTCTTCAAACAGCTGCTCTGAAGCTAGAAGACACTGCATAATCAGGTGTCTAGCCCAGTGTCTGACAGAGGGACCCTCAAGGCGCCGGTACTGATGTGGCTCTTAACAGTGGTCCACATTGTCAGCGTCACACATGCCAAAGACGTTTCCTGGCTGAGGGCAAGTGTAAGAGCAGCATTTGGACTCGGGTGTTTACAGTCCTCCTAAGAGTGTCATGTGCCCCTGGGCTTCGTACTGAGTTCCTTAGTACTAGGGACTTGGGCTCCACAGCATTCTTACAAGACAGGTCCTGTATTACTCCCATTTTGCAGATGTAAGTACTGAGGTTAATGGACAGCTTGTGTGGCGATACAGCTGCAAACTGCTAGGCTCTAGAATTCTCCAAGGCGTTCTATTGCCTCTCAGGATGCACTGAAGAGCAGCACTGCTCCCCAAAACAACTATGCCCCATAGCAATAGGCTTCCCATTCTCTGGAAGTGCTCAGGGTGATGCAGTCCAATAGGCCCCCAACCCCATCACAACCAGACTGGGTGCAGCTCTGTCCCCTCCTCACCCTGGGCATTCGAGGGGTCCTTTTGGCTCTGGGTCTCCCTCTCTCCCACCTTCTGCTCCTGCTCCTCATTTACATAAATTATCTCTCCCCAATTATCCATCCAGCTGTCCCAACGGTGATCTGTGAATGAATTAAAAACGGAATATAATTTAATAATGGCTGATTAGAAGATTAGTTGTTATATAAAAAGGAAAAGCCAAGAGCCAGCTAGTTGCCCTTAATCTGAGCCAATACCATCGTCATTCAGGGAAGCTGCCCTGGCCACCACCAGGCAAGGCAGACATGGGGGGCCAGGGCAGGAGGAGCTTGGGGGTGGGTGGCAGACCACCCCAGAGACAAGAACCTAATCCCCACTACAGCCTAGAGACTGGGTGGCTGCTGGGACTTCTGATTGGTTTGAGTGGCGTCTAGGCACACTGGAACCGGACCACTGGGTTCTCCCAAGGCAGCCACTGTGCCCATAAGAGCCTCTAGCAGATTTCTACTCAGTCTAGGATACAGGGCTCCCAGAGCACACAGGAGTGTGAGTACACAGATCTTCCCACAAAGGAATCTGCTTCTCTGGGGCAGGTGGTCAGAGAAAGAATTGGACAAGGGGCTGGAGAGATGGCTCAGCCATTAACAGCACTGGCTGCTCTTCCAGAGGGCCTGGGGTTCAAATCCCAGCAACCACATGGCACCTCTCAACAGTTTGTAACTCCAGGATCTGACATCCTCACACAGACATACGTACAGGCAAAACACCAATGTACATCTAAAAACAACAACAACAATAATAATAATAATAATAATAATAATAATAATAATAATAATAAGATGGGTTAACCTAGGAAGGCTTCCTAGAGGGACTGGCCTAGACAGGGGACTTGGCCCAGTGAAGGGAATTGGAGTTTCCCTTTTCGCTTTTCTGTCTCAGCTCCAGCATACCTTCTCCAGGGAGCCTGGGCTGATCACCCCAATCTCCCACGCAGTTCACTCTCTCCATCAATACCTGTCACCCCATCTGCTTGGGAGGCTTGCGGTCCCCTACATTGAGAGTTGCTTCAGGGACAGGACCCCGGCTTCTTCACCTGTGCATCAGCAGCGCTCTGTGCATCAGTCACCAAAGACAGCAAACCTCTGTGATTGCCTTCATGAAGGTCGGATCCTCCTTTCCGCTCTTCCAAAACAACACCCTCAAAAATATAGCAGATCGGGCCGGCAAGATGGCTCAGCAGGTAGAGACACTTGCCACCGACCCTGATAACCTGAGTTTGATCCCAAAGACCCCACATGGTGGCAGGAGAGAACTGAGTCTCAAAAGTTGTCTTCTGAACTCCACACATGGCCATGGCCATGCTCCACTTCACATGCATGATAAATAAAAACGTTTTAAAGTTTTCTAAAATATAGCAAGTTGGTGTTGTTCAGGATGTCTGTCCATCACTCTGCCCATCTGTCTGACTAGTTTTAGAGAAAGATGGGTGGATGGTGCCACGGAAAGAGGTTAAAAGGACAGGTTGGAGTCTGACTACATGGAAATAAACATCTAGTCCTCAGCTTCCTGTGTGACCCGGGCATGTTGATAATCTGTCTGTGCCTCAGTTTACTCTTCTATAAAGTGGACGTTCATCGTAGCAGTCCCCACCTCCAAGAGTTCTGTGAGAATCAAACACAAGAACGGAGGGGAAGCACTCAGTAGTATATGAGTGTGGAGTGGGCACTAAGTCAACACTCTGCTTTCCTGGTACTTGTCACACTTGCTGCTCAGTCTGTCTGTCTGTCTGTCTGTCTGCTTCCAGACAAGAGTGCCTAGAGCTCAGGGATTGGCTTCTCCCCTCTCCATTTTTTTTTTTTTAAATTCGTTCTCACTATGTAGCCCTGACTAGCCTAGAGCTTGATATGGCCTTAAACTCACAGAAACCCTCCTGCCTCTGCCCCCTAGTGCTGGAATTAAAGGCATCAGCCACCACACCTGGCTGGCTTCTCCTCTTGGTATTGGGTGGACAGACAGGCCTATGCAGGACTCTCTCAGTTCAAGTCGTCACACCCAAGGGCCCAAAAGGAAAGGACTAGAGTAGCTTATCTAAAACTTGCCCTCCCTGGAGAGGCCCACACCCCACAGGCTCAGGAGAGGGGTGTGACTATGGCCCTTGGGTCTGGGCAGTGTACCCCATGTGGTGGGCATGAGTGGACATCTTCCAGGCCAGAGGACACCAGGGATCAAAAGGCAGTTTGCCAGCGGAAACAGGCATACTGACAAGAAGACTGTACAGATAGATACGCCGCTGACTTGGGCAACCAGGGCCACCATGGGTCAGACTGCAAAGGACATGGTCTGCAGTGCTGAGAATGGGACCCTCCCCAAACACCAGGAGAGACGGAGTGTGTACAGTGTTTGTAGATTAGCCAGCTGAGAGCCCCCCAAACTTTCCTAGTCATCAAAATTTCTTTTGAGACAGGAGCTCGTGTATCCTAGGCTGGCCTGCAACTCAGTATGGAACCAAGGATGACCTTGAACTTCAGATTCTTCTGTCTCAACCTCCTGCTTGGATGACAGGATGAGCCACCCACCCAGTCATGGTAGGCCAACACTCTACCAACTGAACCACATCCCCAGCCCTTCCTACTCATGAATATCCTGATTTCCCATATGTAGGGAGCCCACGAAGCTGTGAGCTGCCCTTCAGTATGGTGGACTTGTTCCGGGACACCCATCCATAGCAAACGCTGCTCAAGCCCCTTTATACACGATGGCAGAATATTTGCACATAACTCAAGAGTGTCCTTCAGGACACCTCAACTCCCCTCTCTATTACTTAACTAATATAAGGTGAGTGCTGTGTAAACTGTGCAGTTGTATTATTATTATTATACTGTATTATTAAATGACAAGAAAAATCTGCCCATGTTTCCTGAAGGTGCAGTTTTTCTGAATAGTGTCCATCCATGCTTGCTTGAATTCATGCATGCAGAACTCGTGGATATGGAAGGCCAGTGTATTTGATAGGGGCCCCAGATCGGTCTCCTAAACAGGAAGTTTCTGTTTCACTCTGTCCTACCGCTCAGGCCTGGGTCTGGGGGTTGCAGTGGTTTCTAGGAATGGAGCTGACTGGTGACTCCCATCTTCCCCAGCACCCCTGACACCCATCAGCATCCTCTGACCCAGTCCCGTCTCTCCAGTGTCCCCCAGAGAGCCCGGAACCCATTCGTCCATATTGCAATGGGGGATGGGGACAGGAGAAGCTCCCAGGTCGGCCCAGGCTATGGGATAATTTGATATTCAAATCCTGGCAAAGACCTGCTTCAAATTGCTACAAATTAAGCTGATTTTGGCCCTCTGGATGAGGGATTTGCTCCTGTGGATCAGCCTTCCCAGGCCTTGATGAGGTCAGATGATAGAAGAAGAGACGAGAAAGCCCAGAGGGCTGGGGAATTGAGGGGAGTGGATGGGGAAGATTCCCAAGGCCTCAAAAGACAGCTCTACTCAGGGGTACCAGGGCATCTGGTCCCAAATGGATCCGAACTGTCCCCCGGGATTCCAGGAAAATCCAGCCCCATACTGTTCACAAAGCAGTCGGTATAAGGCCATCGCCCAAGCCATCCAAGTCAGGGCAGAGCTGGTCCCCCCATTTCACTGATGAGAACATAGAGGGTCTGAGGGTTGAGATGGGGTCGACTCTGCAGACTAGACAAGCTGGACTCAATGGCTGCTGCTAACTTGCTCTATGACCTTGAGCCATTTAACCCCTCTTATAAGGAGTATTAATCGTGTACACACACACACACAGTAAAAGGCACATGGTAAGTATTCTGTAAACACTGGCCGGGGTTCTAGGCAAAGCCTGAGGCTCAAAGGGGCTGAACAGGGACCAGAGCCTGGGGTACTCTGGGTCTTGCTCAGTTGCTCAGGGAAGAGTCAATCCCCTGCCTTCTCCTCACTCTACCTCCTGTTGACAAGACATCCCCTCACCCCCACAGAACCTCATTTCCATCTGCTTGATCAGGGCCTGGACTGTATATTGCAGCAATTTCAAATTGCACCATTAAAGATTTTATGCTGGAGACGTTAAAATTAAAAAGATCTATGTGCGAAGAGTCACAACGAATTTAATCAACTTGATTTAATAGAAAACAGCAAATGGAATTTATGATGCTCCAAAAGACAAGGGAATTTTTTTTTCCCACACACACACACACACAAAAATAATAATAAAAAGCACTTTGTAGAAAACAGAAAGTGGAGTGTGGAGAGGGGGGGCCCCCCATCTGAGAGTTTACCAGAACCTAATCTGGGGGGAACGACGACGGGTGCCTGGGGCTGTTTGCCCGCTAATCCCAGCTGCCATTAAAATATTAAAGCTAAATCTAATCGTCTCTTTATCCAAAATAAGCGACTTTTGTGTGGAGAGAAAACGTCTAACCCCTTAGGAGGAGAATTAGTCCTAATGCATCAAATGGAATTCGGTCCAGGCTGAGGCGAAATAGGGTTTAGAGGCAAATGAGATGGTAATAGAAGTAAAACCCAGAATGACAAATTAAAAACCCTCATTTACACGAATTAAAACGGCTCACAAAAGGGATAGAAGGCCATCCCTGCCCTCCTCAAGCCCCGGACTGCATCCTGTGCCCCCCCCCACGGTCTCACCACCGAGCTCGTTGTCACCCACCCACAGGTCCCACAGCGTCCCCATCCTGCCCACCTCTGCCATACTAGTGGCTTCTAGGCAGAAGTGCCCAGCGTGCCCTGTCCAAACCCAAGCCCAGGGTTTTTAGATGCTTCTAGACTGAGACTCCATCCCTGTCCCACATTAAGCACGGGTCTAGTTTTGTTTGATAGGCTCTTACGCTGGCCTCAAACTCATGATCCTCCTGCCTCAGCCCCCTGAGTACTGGGATTTTGTCCACTGTCTTGTCCTGGACTGTTCTTAAATTCCAGCAGCTCCCGCTAGCTTGGGGACGGAGGGATGGTGTCCCCTGTCCTCACACAACTTCCTTCCCCAGGGCTGGGGTGTGGCTCAGTGGTAGAGCACTTACCTAATTCAGGGGAGGCCCTGGTTTCCAGCACTGCAAATAAGGAAAGAAAAATCTGTGCACAAATATCTTCTGAACACTGCTGCTGCCCTGTGTGAAAATGAACCGAGCAGGAGTGGCCAAAGACAGACACTTGGATGTGATTCTGAGTGGTTTGTGGAGAGAGAAGAGTCCTCAAGTGTCATTACCTGGCTCCACTCGACCTCATGAGGCAATACCATACAGAAAGCTCTAGAACAGTCCTGGTACATGGCGACCACTTGCCGACTCTCATTTATGTCGCCTTCAAGACCTCCCAGCTGGCTCAGACACTGAGGCACCTGGGGAGCTAGGCCTCTGCCCTCCACCCCCACCCCAGGAAGAAGGAACCTTTAGCAAGGATTCCACAGGGAAGCAGAGTGGGCAGCCAGCAGCCAAATCTGAACATCAAGGAGGGTCACACCCTGTGGGTTGTCACTCACAGGGGCCAGGGTCGACCCATATGTTCTGGCTTCTCATCCAACAGTGCCCTGTCTCAACATTAGCGTTGTGGCTCTCCTTTATGCCTGGTCCCCATGGGATCTCCATGCCCAGCTTCCCCTGGTCAAGCTCTGAGTCCCCTCACATTAAAACAAAACCCTGTTTTTGTGTATCTGCGGAGACACAGTGTCCACAGAAGTCTCCAGGGCCTCTCCGTACCCCGTGACGGATTCACAGAACCTGGGTACACATGAGTCTGACAACTTTCTTCCTGTGAGCCTATTTGGACTGCAGAGGTGAGGAAGGGGCCTGGGAGCCCCATCCCAGGAGGGCCAGAACGCACCTCTGACCTCCCTCAGCCTTCTTAGCAAATCCACTTGGACAGGAAACTCATGTTGACAGCACCTTATTTTGAGATATTAAGGGGTCCTGGATTGTGAGGCCAAGCCCTCCACCGGGCTGTTTCCTCCTCCCTCCCACAGTCCCAGTCTCCTCACTGCAGGGAGCCCTTTGAGGGGCAGGGCGGGGTTTCTCTCCTTCAAGCATCTTCTTCCAGCACTGCAGGAAATGACGTCAGTCCTTGCTTATGACAAGACCCTTGCTTCCAGGCCAAGAGAAAAATTGGGGGTGGGGTAGAGTCACCCGGGCCCTGAGGGCCGGGCAACCACTCCAGGATGGCTGAGGGCAACCCTGAGGACCTGGTCTGCTGAGTGGGAGGGATCTTTCCTTTCATATCGTAGTTCATGGGAAAGCGCTGAGAGGAGATGGTCACAGGCAAAGGACTTGGAGACGCCATTGCTTCAGGCCAGAGAGTAGGGTGTCCCCACAAACACTAGAGCTTCCCAGCCCAGCTACGGTCTCCCTCGGGAAGGTTGTCCAGGCTGTCTGTAATCCCAGATACTCAGGAAGACGAGGCAGGAAAATTGAAAGCTGGAGGCCAGATGGGACAACTTATTCAGACCTTGTCTCAAGGGGGAACAAAAGAGTGGAAGACCAGCAAGATGGCTCAGCAGGTAGAGACACTTGCTGCCAAGCCTGACGACGTGAGTTCAATTCCTGGGACCCACATAAAAGCGGGAGGAGAGAACCAGCTCCTGCAAGTTGTCCTCTGACCTCCACACATCAGCTGTGGAAAGTGACCGCGAAAAGAAGTAAATAAGTGTGTTTTAAACATTAGAAAAGAAGCTGGGGGGCGGGTAGTGGCGCAGGCCTTTAATCCCAGCCACTCGGGAGGCAGAGGCAGGTGGATCTCTGCGAGTTCGAGACCAGCCTGGTCTACAGAGTGAGATCCAGGACAGGCACCAAAACTACACAGAGAAACCCTGTCTTGAAGAATAAACAAAACAAAAATTAGAAAAGAAAAGGGGCTGGCTCAGCGGTTAAGAACACTGGCTGTTCTTCCAGAGGTCCTGAGTTCAATTCCCAGCAACCACATGGTGGCTCACAACCATCCCTAATGCGATCTGGTACCCTCTTCTGGCCCGCAAGCATGCATGTAAGCAGAACACTGTATACATAATAAATAAATAAATCTTTAAAAAAAAAAAAAAAAGAGCCCTGGCTGTTTTTCCAGAGGGTCTGGGTTCAATTCCCAGAACCCACATGACAGCTCACAACTGTCTGTAACCCCAAGATCTGACACCCTCACACAGACATACATGCAGTGCACATAAAATAAAAATAAATAACTTGTTTTTAAAAATTAGAAAAGAAAAAAAAAGGGAGGAAACTGAGGCACAGAAAGGTTCTTCAGTGGAACTTGGGAGCCGGGTGGCCTAGTGATAGAGTATTTGCTTCACATGCTCAGGGCTCTATATTCAATGCCCTGTAGCTGATTTCAGAACCAGTGCCCTCAACTCTGCCTTGCTGGTGACTTCAGCCTGGCGAGGTAAAGAAAGGCAAGACTCAGTATCTAGGTGTGCTGGGGCCTTTGTGTGCACTGCAGGGCATCCCTGAATCCTCTCTCTCTATTTTGGTTTTGTTTTTGTTTCTGTTTTTTTTTTTTTTTTTTTTGAGACAGGGTTTCTCTGTGTAGCCCTGGCTGTCCTCAAACTCAGAGATCCACTGCCTCTGCCTCCCAAGGACTGGTGTTAAAGGTGTGTACCACCGTGCCTGGCTTCTCAGATTTTAATGTTCCACAGTGATACAGCAATGGTAGGAGAGGCTAGAAGGAGGTCCTGGGGATCAACCAGGCACATCGGTACCTTATTAAGATTCTCTAGAGTAACAGAACTTATAAAATGAATGTCCTTAAGTAAATCCAAATAAATTAAATAAATTCTAACGTTATATATACATATATATGTATATATATATATATATGTAATTTATTACAATGACTTACAGGTTGTGGTCTAGCTAGTCTAACAATGGTTGCATATAAATGGAAGGTCCAAGATTCCAGTAGTTGCTCAGTCCATGCGGCTACATGTCCCAGCTGGTCTTCAGTCTGCACCAGAATCCCGAAGAAGTAGGCCCTAATGCCACCAGTGAAGGAATGGACTTGCTAGGGAGGGCTGCCAGCAGGTGTGGTCCAGATGAGAGGTGGATCTTCCCACCTCAAAAGATCTGGGTTAAAGGTTTATCTTCCCACCTCAAAGGTCAGCATTAGAAGCGGATCTTCCCACAAAATGATGAAATTGAGGGGAAAAAAAATTCCTCACAGATGTGCCCAGTCATTTGGGTTTTAGTTAATTCCAAATGTGGTCAAGTGGACAACCAAGACTAGCCACCACTGGTACCTTCTGAGAGAAGGCAGAAATGAGCCCTTAGGCAGGTAGCCAGGGGTCTTTGCATACTGGATTGAGACACTGGAAAAGAAAGGAGTGAGTCTGAAATGCCAGAAGCCCAGGGCCCAGAGCGATAACAAATGGCCCCTGAGGGGCAGGGTTTCTAGAGCTACTGAGATAATGATTCATGTAGAGGCTGGATGGGCTTGCTGAGAGGGGTTGAGCTTAGTGGTGGGCACTTGCCTGGCATAGCAGAGTCCCTGCGGCTCCATCTCCAGCAGGGGTAGAGAGAGTTGCAAAGGGCCCATCAGCCAGGGGCTCTTCCTACTGCTATTCTGAGTTGTTTTTATTCCATAGCTACATCTTTTTTAACTTTCATTTTTATTCTCCTAGTGCATACGCTCAAGTGATTGCCCTCTCTCATTCTTCAGCCTGGGAACAGAGTGGGGCTGTTGAGGTGACTAGATTGGCTGAAGAACCTGCTCCGACAAAGAAGGCCACAGAAACCACGACTTTCAGAGTCCCCTATGACTCAGTTCCAAACCCATCTCTGCCACTCACTTCCTCTGTCTGATGCCTCTCTCCAAGGGGAATTATGACAGACAACACGCAGAGTGTCTTAGCAAAGATCTCCTTTAGCTGCAGGTGACAGAACCCAACTGAGAGAGAATGCTGGGGCATGGAACAGTCTCCAGTAGGGTGGAAGAGACCCTTGAGCCTCAGCAGCAACGGGACAAAGAACTCACATGGTGTCCTGCTTTCCCCAGTTGGGGGTGGGGGTTGGGAGCCTACCACTCTACCCTGTTGTTTTGGGGAATGACCACACAACCGCCTTCATCCAGTAGACACACGCTGACCCAACTCAACCCAAGGACCTAACGAGATCATGATGGCTTGGCTCAGCCTCCAGTCATCTTGACTTCTGCCAGGAGAAGGGCATGTCCTGAAAGTCACCAGTCCCAGAATGAGCTACGTGAAGTTAATCTTGACCCAACCACAGTTTAAGGAAGGCCAGAGTCTTAGTTAGGGCTCTATTGCTGTGAAGAGACACCATGACCATGGCAACTCTTATAAAGGACAACATTTCATTAGGGCTGGCTTACAGTTTCAGAGGTTTAGTCCATTATCATCATGTTGGAAAGCATGGCATGGCAGACCTGATGCTGGAGAGGTAACTGAGATTTCTACATCTGGATCCACAGGCAGTAGGAAGAGACCGTGAGCCACGAGGCCTGGCTTGAGCTTCTGAGACCTCAAAGCCCACCCAGTAGTGACACACTTCCTCCAACAAAGCCACATCTACTCCAACAAGGCTACACCTCTTAATAGTGCCACTCCTTATGGACCAAGCATTCAAACACATGAGTCTATGGGAGCCATTCCTACTCAAACCACCATAGTCAGGTAGGCATACTTGATGGACCCAGGGACCCCGAGGGAGAGACAAAGCCCCTAAGGTACAGAAATAATTTGCTACATAGTATTTGTAGGAGTTGTGGAGTTTGCTGTACAGATACGGTCTTCTTGCAGTACAACCCAACTCATCGTGTTCAAACATCAGTGACACAGTTACTCAGCTGCCCAACTGTGGCCAGACTGTGGCTCGGTTTCCTCATCTGTGACAGAAAGAAGCAGAAGCATCCACCTCTTCAGTTTCTCTGTGACCACTAAATAAGATAATCTGGGTATTAGTGCCACACAGAATGGCTGGTACCTAGTAAGCACTCACTAAATATTAACTGAGATTGAGAGGCGGCTGTAAATCTCAACAGATACGCGCAAACGCTATGTAAATGCTAGAGAGTAAAATACCAAGTCAACAGGAATAAATCTCAGGTGGATCTTTACAAGACTGGGGGTGAGAAAGGTGGGCAGGGGAGCTGCGACTGTGGATGAGAACAGGCGGAAGACATGACTAGTATGTGTGGGCAGAGGGCTAACACCATCTGGATCACCACTTGTAATCAAGAAGCAGATGAAGGGATTTCTAAATGGTCCTTTCCCATCTCCTCATTTCCCATCCCCTGGGCTCTTTCATGAGTGTTTGTCTCCCAGAGCCCTCAAAGAAAGCTGGGGCCAGCAACACTGTCCCTGTTTGACAGATATGAGAACCCAGGTTCATAGGGATTGCATGACCGCCCACCTGGAAGGATACCATAAGTAAATCGAAACCATGTCCATATTCTCATTGGGCACAGGGTGCTAGGCATCAAGAGAAAGATTCTCCCAGAAAAGCAGGAGGCCAAGGTTGGTGAGGACCAGGCCATGGCCCGTACAATAATAAAATCCATCCTAGGACTTTATGACACTGTTCCATGCAATCCACACAACAACCCTGTAAAGGAGATTTACTATTGAGCCGGGTGTATTGGTGCATGCCTATGGGGGTGCCTTCTGTCCCTAGACTAACCATGTCTCCTGTGAGACCCTCAGTGGCAATGGCATTGCAGTACTCCTTTCAAAGGCTGGCTGGCTCTCAACCCTCTCCTCTGGCCTCTTTGGCTTCTGGTTTGTCCTAAGGAAAAACCCATAGGGTCTCTCCCCAAAGCCTGGACACTTGCTACTAAGATCTGGATAGTGTTCATGTTTGGTTGCAAGCTTGGTCCCTAGTGTGGCAATGTTGGAATGCAGTGGACGCTTTCAGAGATGGGCCCCAGTCGCAGAAGGGAATCACGTCACTGGAGCATTGCCCTCAGAAGGGAAAAATGGCTGACCTGCCATCAGAAGAACCTGTGGAACACTGGCCCCTTCTTTCTTTCTCTCTTTTCCTGTCATGAAGTAAGCAAATTATTCTATCATGTATTCTTCCCAGGGTCTACTGCCTCTTCACAAGTCCAAAACCAACAGGCCAACAATGGAACCCCTAAAACCTGAACCGAAATAATCCTTTTCTCTAAGTTCATATCTCAGGTTTCTTTTGTTGTCTAGTTTTTTGCTTTTTTTTTTTCATTTATTTATTTATTTATTTATTTTCTTTTTTAAACAGGATCTCTCTATGTAGTCCTGGCTGTCCTGGAACTCACTCTGTAGACCAGGCTGGCCTTGAACTCACAGAGATCCACCTGCCTCTGCCTCCCGAGTGCTGGGCTTATAGGTGTGCGCCACCACCGCCTGGCAACTTTCCTTTGGTAGCGATTGCTGCCTGTGCCCTTATAGAGAAAGGAAGGAGCGCTAGACAGAGGTGTTTAAGGTAAGATGCTCTTACAGTCTGCTTGCCTTCTCATACCCAATATTCCTATGTCTTGACTCCATCTTCAAGAACAGAAGCAGTAGCCTAGTGTAGTGCTGCACACCTTTAATCCCAGCACTCAGGAGGCAAAGGCAAGCAGATTTCTGAGTTCAAGGCCAGCCTGGTCTATAGAGTGAGTTCCAAGACAGCCAAGGCTACACAGAGAAACCCTGTCCCAGAGAGGAAAAAATGAAATGAGAAGATTCATTGAGATGGTGTGAAGAAATCTAGGAGACTGGAAAGATGGCTCCATGGTTAAGAACACTAGCTGTTCTTCCAGGGGACCTGAGTTTACTTCCCATATGACAGCTCACCAGCATCTGTAATCCAGTCCCAGAAGATCCAGCGCCCTCTTCTGGCTTCTGTGGGCACTGCATGCACATGGTGCACAGACATCTATGTAGGCGAAACTCCCAAACACATGAGATAAAAATAAATACATTTAAAAACCATTTTAAAATGAAGTCCAAAACTTAACAAATGTTCATTGTCCGTAAATTAAATGTGAATCAAAAGCCCTCTTGAGGGGACTGAGGGTTAGCTCGCAGGTAGAGCATTTGCCTGGAGTGAACAAGGTCCAATGTGGAAAAAAGAAAAAGAAAGATCCCTCTCCTGGCATCAGGCTCTTTACTGAACAAAGAGAGCGGAAGATCAGAGGCAACATCTGAGGATAGAAGAAAAGAGCAGGCGTTTGGTTGTGGGCCCATCCTCAGGCTCTCTGGGGAGAACTGTCCCGCACAAGGAAAGATGACATTCACCTCCCAGGAGCAAGTCCCAAATACGCAAGAGCACTTCGAAAGGTGCAGCTCAGCCCTGGGTGGCAGGTCTATAATGGTCTTAATGGTTCAAAACCATCCCCTTTGCTTCCTTCCGGTTTCCAGCCCCTCCCAAAAATGTGTTGCTGGCTGAGTGGTGGATAGTGACTCTGGACAGATCAGCTGGGGAGAAGGGTTTGGCTTCGGCTGGAGCCTGGGAAGGCACAGAGGCCACACAGACATAGTAAACTCCTTCCTCCCTGATCTCAACCTCTGAGTTTTGGGGTTTTATTGGCACCAAGTGGGACAGACCTCCCGAACTCTCAGAACTCTCCGCAGAGCTCAGAGGCTCCAATGTGTTAAGCAGCCTGGCAGCCATGAATAATAGCAAGAAGGACTATCATGAATTGGGTCCCCAAAGCCAGCTCAGTGCTGTCCGACTTCCCGCGGGGGCTGGAGCCATAGCTC
Source organism: Peromyscus attwateri (assembly GCA_902168425.1). Lineage (NCBI taxonomy): Eukaryota > Metazoa > Chordata > Mammalia > Rodentia > Cricetidae > Peromyscus > Peromyscus attwateri. The sequence goes on along the minus strand of CABHPP010139476.1, from coordinate 6,982 downwards.
AGCATGTGCTGCTGCTCTGGAGGACTCACACTCTGTTCCCAGCACTGGGGTGGAAGCTCTCAAGCATCTGTCACTGAGTTCCAGGAGATTCAATACCCTCTTCTAACTTCTCCAGGCACCAAGCATGCATGTGGTACACACACATACATGCAGGCAAGCACTCACGTACATTTAAACACTTTTTTTTTTTTTTTTTTTTTTGGTTTTTCGAGACAGGGTTTCTCTGTGTAGCTTTGCGCCTTTCCTGGAGCTCACTTGGTAGCCCAGGCTGGCCTCGAACTCACAGAGATCCGCCTGCCTCTGCCTCCCGAGTGCTGGGATTAAAGGCGTGCGCCACCAACTCCCGGCTAAACACTTTTTAAAGACCACCACTTCCTTCAATGGCCGGCTCAAGCTCTAGGAATGCACGAGCTAGCTCTCCACCGCGGCTGTGTCTGCAGCACGGTTTTCTTCCTGCGCGGTTTAGTCACAGTGAATATTCCCTTCAGCCTTATTTTGCTTTTTTATGTTGCGGGCTCCAGCAAGCGGATGTCTAATCACTGTGATGATTCCGGAGGGCTGGTTTTATCGCCACCCCTGTTTCGTGGGCGAAGAAACAAAAGGCGCGGAGAGTTTGGATGGCTCTCCCCAAAGTGACTGGGCAAATTCTAGAGCAGAGGTCAAAACCCAGGCAGCCTAACTCTAAAATCCATGACCTCTGCGTGGACTCAGGATTGGGGAGGGAAGGCGTGGGTGGGGGGACAGACAGCTCTGGGGTTGTCTGATTGGTTGGTTTTGTGTTGGGTTGCTTTGTTTTGGTGAGGCAGATTCCCACTGTAGCCCAAACGAACCTTTGTGGCAATCCTCATGCATCAGCTTCTCGACTACTGAGGTGACAGGCCTGTCCCCAGGCCTCACTCCACCTGACATCAGTTGCTTTACAGGTAAATCAGCTGAAGCTGAGAAAGACATTAAATGACTTGGTGCGAGCAGAGCCAGGATTTGAACCCACTATGATCGGATTAAATGTCTCTTGAAAGGGCACAGTTGATTTCTCCCAAGACCTAGCCCAAGCTTTGGGAACTATATTTCCCTATAGAGAGTCTCAACACGTCACAAATGGCTTTTTAGGTGCAGGGGTTGAAACGGGGTCTCATATGGCAAAGACTGGCCTCAAACTTGCTGTGTAGCCAAAAATAACCTTGAATTTGCGATCTTCCTACCTCTACCTCCTAAATTCTGGGGTTAGAGACCTGCCCAACCACACCCAACTCCACAGATGTTTTGAGTCAGAGTCTAGCCCGAGCCTGGCAGCTGTGTGTCAGTAACCATCAAAGCAGAATGGGGCAGCCCTCTTTACCCTGTACCCTAAAATCAACTGAGAGTCCCAGTTCCCATGGTATCTCTGGCTGCAGGCTGATGCTGGTCCCTCCCTCCACCTGAAGCCTCTGGCAAAGGTGTTTCTTAGACAATCAGAGGCCACTCCTGCTCGTAAGTCCGGGGACAGAGTGGTCACTGTTGCCTTGGCATAGGGAACTTGCAGCTTTGGAAATGGGGACCGGCCAAGAGATTTTTCATCCTCATCTCCTGGCAAGGGCCAACTTCATCACTCACTCTCTGTTCTCCATCACTCATGTCCTTGCCCATGGGCTGGCCTCTGGCTCAGCTCAGCTGCCTCACGGTAAGTCAAAGATATGACAGATGCCATTAACATAACATTTCCATCCATCCTCCCAGAGCAGGCTGGCATGGAGCATGGAGAGGAGGCCCTGAGAGGTACTGAGTCAAGAGAGAATAGGTTTTTGGGGTTGTTGTTTTGTTTGTTTGTTTTTTGTTTTTTTCTTTTGTTTTTTGTTTTTTGTTTTTTTGTTTTACAAGACAGGGTTTCTCTGTGTACTTTTGGAGCCTGTCCTGGCCCTTGCTCTGTAGACCAGGCTGGTCTCGAACTCACAGAGATCCGCCTGGCTCTGCCTCCCAAGTGCTGGGATTAAAAGTGTGAGCCACCACTGCCCAGCAGGTTTTTGTTTTATTTCGTTTTTGTTTTGCTTTGTTTTGTTTTGTTTTTTTGAGACAGGGTTTCTCTGTGTAATAGCCCTGGAACTCACTCTGTAGACCAGACTGGCCTCAGACTCATAGAGATCTGCCTGCCTCTGCCTGCTGAGTGCTTAGATTAGAGGCCTGTGCCACCACTGTTTGGCTAGAGAGAATAGTTTCTGAGTGTAGATGTTGGAGGCTAAGTCTGGCTTTTGCAGCTCATTCACTAGCTAAAGTATTGGGGAACCCAAGTTTTTCTCCACAGAAAGGAGGTGGAAAATCCTCCCCCTGCAAGCTAGCACAGCACTTAGCAAAGCCCAGGAGTCTGATCACAGTGTGGTTAGTTACGTGAGTGATCCTGGTTTGAACTCAACTCCATGAATACAAGGTGAAAGATATTTTGAAATTGCTGATCCCTGCTAAGCTAACATCCACATGTAGTAAGCTAGGTGTTTTGGGATATACACGTGACCCCAGAACTCAGGAGATGGAGGCAGGAGGGTCAGGAGTTCAAAGCCAACCTTGGGTACATACAGGAATTGGAGGCTGTGAGGATGCATGAGCCCCATCTCACAAAAGCCTCAAAATATTAACAATAAAGCCTTCCACAAAACCAAAATCCAAACCAAAACACCTTCCCTCATAGGGATGTAGTAAGGACCAAAGATTGTACTCAGAGGCCAGGAAGATGTTTACACACAGCGGATGTAACAAGGTAATGGCTGCATTATAGTGCCCTCGGAGTGCCTGGCAACATCTCCCAGATGCCTTCTGCTCAATGTGACGCCCCTGCCTAATCCTAGCTCCTGTGCACCACAGCAGAGTGATGGGAAGAAGGAGACACACTTCACAACAGTATGGGTAGCAAGGCCTAGCTGTATTTTGTTTCATTTCTTGTGTGTGTGTGTGTGTGTGTGTGTGTGTGTGTGTGTGTGTGAATTCACATGTGCATTTTTCATATTTGTGCAAATGTGCATGCATGTGAGGGCACACACACTTGGAGAACAGAGGGTTAACCTAGGAGGTTCTTTTTCTAGACACCCTGGGTTTTTTTAGATAGGGTCTCTCCCTGAGACCCAGGGGCTGCTCATTAGGCCAGACAGGAGGTTTGGTTTCTTTTCCTGTTATTGTAATAAATACTCTGCCAAAAGCAACTTAATACAGAAGACTTTATTCTGGCTCAAGGTTCAAAGATACAGTCCATCTTTGCAGGGAATTCAAGGCCACAGGAGCTTGAAGCATCTGGTCATATTGCTTCATGCAAAATCAGGGAACGGAGATGGATGAGTGTACATCACTGCTTAGCTCCTCCCCTTTTGACTCTATTTTATGTGTGTATAGGTTTTGCTTACACATATGTTAGTACCCAAGGGCGCCAGAAGAGGGTATTGGGTCCTCTGGAACTGGAGTTACAGACAGTTGTTAGCCACCATGGGGGTGCTGGGAATCGAACTCTGGTCCTCTGGAAGAGCAGTAAATACTTGTAACTGCTCAGCCATCGCTCCAGCCTCCTTACTTAGAGTCCAGGACCTCAGCCAGGACACGGTACCACTCAAAGTGGAGAGTCTTTCCACCTCAATTAATGCAGTCAAGGTAATTTTCCAGGGCTTGAAGACATGGCTCAGCAGTTAAGAGCACTTGCAGCCGGGTGGTGGTGGCGCAGGCCTTTAATCCCAGCACTTGGGAGGCAGAGCCAGGTGGATCTCTGTGAGTTCGAGGCCAGCCTGGTCTACACTTCAAGTTCCATGATAGTCAACGCTGTTACACCAAGAAACCCTGTCTTGAAAAACCATACACACACACACACACACACACACACACACACACACACACACACACAAGAGCACTTGCTGCTATTACAGATTACAGATAACCTGAGTGTGGGTCCCAACACTCACATCAGGCAGCTCACGACTGCCTATACTCCAGCTCCAGGGATCTGGTGCAGTCTTGTGGCCTCCAGGGGCACCTGAACTCACATATGGCACACCCCTACACAGATACACTTAAATAAAAACAAACACACAAATAATGAGTTTAAAAGACAATCCTCCATAGACCTGCTTAGAGGCCTATCTCCCAGGCGGTTCTAGATTCTGTCAAACGGGCGATTATCGTGACCATCACCGCTTGCAAGCACCAACAAGGCCCAGAGAACGGCCTGTCTCTGTCTTCCCAGCACTGGGATTTCAACACGAGCCACCATGCCCAGTGTCCTACCAGGGAGCTGAGGACTGAACTCCGATCCCCACGCTTGAGCAGCAATCATTTTACCAACTGAGCCAAATCCTCAGCTCCTATTTTGTTTTTTGTGTGTTTATTTGTTTTTGGTTTTGTGTGTATGTGTGATTTTGTTGTTGTTGTTGTTGTTTCTTTTTGTTTGTTCTTTTGGTTTTTCGAGACAGGGTTTCTCTGTGTAACAGTCCTGGCTGTACTGGAACTCACTTTGTAGACCAGGCTGGTCTTGAACTCACTGAGAGAGGCCTCTGCTTCCCAAGTGCTTTGTTTTTGAGAAGCCCAGGGTGGCCTTGAACTCACTGTGTAGCTAAAGTGATCTTGAACTCTGTTCCTCCTGCCTCCACCTCCAGGTGTTCCAATTAGTGTGTGTTGCCATACCCAGCTCAACAAAGCCTAATTCCACACCCTTTATAGTGTCTGTGACCTCTCAATCTGGCCTTATAGAGGCCACAGAAAATACCGGACACCATGGCAGCAGGCAGAGGATGGCGAGAGAGTTCCCCGTTCTTTGGAGGGTCACAGCTAAGAAGCCAAAACATTCTGAATGAAATCTCCTGCCAGTCTGTCTGATTTTCCATTTTCTGCCCAAAACAACCGTCTTTACCTTCCTTTTTGTTGTTGTTGTTGTTGTTATTATTTGTTTTTTGAGACAGGGTTTCTCTCTGTAGCTTTGGAGCCTGTCCTGGAACTCACTCTGTAGACCAGGCTGGCCTTGAACTCACAGAGATCTGCCTGGCTCTGCCTCCCAAGTGCTGAGATTAAAGGCCTGCGCCACCAGGGTCCTCGTCCAGCCTTTACCTTCTTCGAATCAAAGAAGCATTTATTAAAAATCATCATATGTTCTGCACAGTGGGTAGGGAAGTCCCAAAATAAATAAGATAAACTCCAGTTCTGGGAGGTGACAGCGGCACTAACTGGGGGGTCTGTAGTGTGTATGGACACATATTCACCTTGGCTAGTGACACTTGGACCACACTCTGATCTGAGACCTGAAACAAGAGTATGCGTGAAACCCAAAAGCCTACCTCCACCTCAGGAATCCAGCCTATCTGCTCTCCAGGTCAAACTCGAAGCTTGCCTGGAGCAGTGTCCTACCCTTCTCGTAACATTCAGCACCCCTGACCGCCCTTCTGTAGCCACTGGAGAAGGAGGAGGTCAGAGGGCCCCACCAACAGGGGAAAGCTGCTCACTTCTAGTTTCCTCCTATTCCTCCTTCTTCTACACCCCAGCCTCCACGGTGAGCTCCAAGGCCCGAAGGACCCCCTGCCTGGCCTATTGGGTTTGCCGCAGAACTCCAAGTTTTGACTCAGAGCTGCTAACTGAGTGACTGGAAGACCAAATAAACACAATCTTTGAGTGAAGTCGGGCACACTTCAGAAATACACAGTTGGTCAAGTGGGCCCCAGGTAAAATCCCGTCCCTCGGGAGGATAAGGCAGGAGAATAGGGAGTTTGAGAACAACCTGGACTCTAGAGAGAGGTTCTGTCTTTAAAAACCCAGGAAGAAATGGAAAGAAAGGTTGGGCGAGGAGGGTGAGCTAGGGAGGAAGAGGAGGAGAGAAGCCCCCATATTTATTGTCAAAGAAAATCCCAACTGTTCCTCTTTCCCCCTAGGGCCTGATCCTGTTCCTGCCGCCTCTAAGGTGGCCCAGCTTACTGAGTAGCTCTTCTGTACTGGGGAGAGAAGTCCCTACCCACACATCTCCCTCTCCACGCTGAAGCCAATTCCGGTTACCCCCATTCCCACCACACAGTTCAGGGCCCTCCAGTCTTCCTTGTCCCATATCTGAGTCTATTTGAGCCTCCTGAGGTAAGGGAGGGAGGTCTCCTAACCTCTAGCCTCTATCTGCAGCCCGTCCTAACGTCCCCCAACCCCACACCAGGGATCTGTCCCAGCGAACCTCGGGACTGGTCCCAGGCAGGTTATACAACTCAAAGCCCCCATCCACTGTGCCTCCTGGAAGGACCTCACCTCCGCCCCACTACACACACACACACACACACACACACACACACACACACACCCGGGATCCAGGAGATCCAGCCCAAGGGCAGGCACCCTGCATAGCCCACCACACTGGGGCCTGCAGCGCCCTGGACCCTTGGTGCCGGTGGCGGCGGGAGCTGCCAGCTTTTTGGAATTCCTAATCGCTCCTGGCCCCGGTGATTGGCTGTTCAGCTCTGACCCCACTTGGGCAGCCGCCTGGTTGGATAAAAAGGGAATCTCCTTGGGGCTCCAGAGCATTAGACACCGGAGGGGCACCTGGGACCAACTTCGCGAAGCGGGTAGCCCGGAGGGGGGGTTGGGGGAGCAAAAGACCCGCGGCCTCAGCCCCTCCAAAGAACCGGGAGATGACGGGGAAAACGGGGGAAGCGCTGAGCAAGCCCAAATCCGAGACAGTGGCCAAGAGTACCTCGGGGGGCGCCCCGGCCAGGTGCACAGGGTTCGGCATCCAGGAGATCCTAGGCTTGAACAAGGAGCCTCCCAGCTCCCACCCGCGGGCTGCCCTCGACGGCCTGGCCCCCGGGCACTTGCTGGCTGCGCGCTCGGTGCTCAGCCCGGCAGGAGTGGGCGGCATGGGGCTGCTGGGGCCCGGGGGGCTTCCCGGCTTCTACGCGCAGCCCACCTTTCTGGAAGTGCTGTCTGATCCGCAGAGCGTCCACTTGCAGCCACTAGGCAGAGCGTCGGGGCCGCTGGACACCAGCCAGACGGCCAGCTCGGGTAGGTGAGG
>CABHPP010139475.1:16226-57610 GCA_902168425.1 Peromyscus attwateri | reverse complement strand
GACTACTAGGTCATATAGGAAGTATGTCAAGTGGATTTTCCAAATGATGTCATAATTCTTCATTATTGTCTTTTCTCAGCTATTAAAGCAAAGGTATATTGCAACATCTTACAGAGTTGTAACTTATTTCAGCTTTATTATTATAGGACACAAAATATTCTGAAGTAGAGCCCGCAGAATGTTGCCATGAAAGGTTACTAACAACTGGGCTGGATTTAAGCACCAGTGTAAACTGGGAGGTGGACAGAAATTCAGACATACTTTACTTGTCCTTTACTTTCAAATATGAATGGCTATTAAACTACTGTTACCCGAATGATTCCTAGTACCTGGCACATCTCATTCTTAATCATAAAATTAAACCACACTGTCCTGTTACATAAAGCTGGCAAATTTTACCGTTATATTCATGCTCTCCTTTGTGCTTCCTTCCTCAGCTTCTACATTTGGACAGGGCTCTATGATAGATCCAAAGTACTTTCAAGATCCCATGGACATAGAATTTGAAGTAGCTCCAGAATTTCTTCTCAGTGACAGCGAGGAAGAACAGGCTTCTCCAGAACAAGGAGAATGCAGTAATGAGAATGTGAAGAAACCCTTGGAAGAGGCAACGGGATCTAATCCCAAAGAGCATGTTATTCATGAAGTGCCTGGTAATTCAGATGAAGATTTCTGTGTGATAGTAGAACAAATTGAAGTTCAGAAAGGCCCTAAAATCCAAGAACCCATCGTGGACCAAGGACAAGAACATCAAAAGACAGTTGAGACAGCCCCAAAGTGTCCAAGCACAGTAGTACGGCCTGTGCACCCAAAGGCAGTGGTGGAACCTAGGGTGCGCAGAGATTTGCCAGCCAGTGTTATAACTGAGGTACATCTGAAAATCTTTCAAAATTCATTTTTCCTTTTGTTTGGACCTCTAACATCATTGAGCTTAAATTCACTGTTTGCTCAGGTTTGCTTTATAGAAAGCAAGATCTCTATTTTTCAAAAACATATATAACTATGATGTACTAGCTTTTCATAAACAGATGAGAAGAACCCTTGAACCTTTACAAACAGGGAGGTTGGATGTTCTTTGAGGTACACCACACCCCCGTGGTTCTCATCCTGTTAAATATACAAGGATGTTAAATACTTCTGAGAAAATTTGAAGTAAGTGGGAAATTGAGCTGCTCTGAAAATGCAGTCTTTCTAAGGGTCCTGCTTCTCATCAGTTGTGAGGCAATGCTAACCATCTCAAGAAAAGACAGCTTTCTTGACAACTCATCCCACCCTTGCCCTCAGCACATACCACAACAAGCTAGGTTTCTCCTCTTCTGATCTTCTATCCTTGAAACTGTGGACATAATCATGAATTTGGATAATCATTTTTTATACTAGACAGAATTCTTAAATATACAGGATGAACAAACTAGGAAATGAGTTTTGTATCAGTAATGTAGAATTGTGTGTACCTGTTACTGATCCAAAACCAGATATTCCTTCTGCAATGCCCAAAGCAATCTTCATAAAATGAAAAGCTAAAAGACAGGTATTTCTGTTTAGCCTCAGCAGTGTGACAATGACAAGTTCCTGAGCCTCAATTTCTCCGTTTTTGAAAAGACCTTCTTGCCTTTCAGGGATTTCTGGAGTATCATGAAATTTCTTTAAATATTTAGGAAATCTATGTGAATACATTTATCCTTTGAAAAATGTCTGTACACCCCCCCCCCCCAAAAAAAAGAAGCACACTGGAGGTAGAACCCAACAGATCTCTATGAGTTTGAGGCCAGCCTGGTCTACAGACTGAATTCCAAGACAGACACCAAAACTACATAGAGAAACTCTTTCTCAAAAAAACAAACAAACAAAAATTCCTTATGATAAAATGTCTTTGGTGTTTTCTTCTTTTTTGGATTAAGACACAATTAAACTCTTAATGCAGTTATGGTTTAAAATTCCTAAAATAATCAGTGATGGTTCTGCAATCTGGCTGTGTACAGGAACTGAGGAGAGCCCAGCCAGCTCTTAGCAGGGTCCAGTGCAGCTTCTAAACAGCTTGAGTGAAAAATACTTTCCATGTTCACTGTGTTCTGTGCACTAAGCAAAACCATTAACTAAAGCAAGACCTTTGTAATTTTGTGTCCTTCTGATTACAGCCAAGAAGACCACGTAATTTCCGGCGTCCACTATTGGGGGAAAGGTTTGCCCAACTCTGTGGCCCACGGGTGAGGACACAGGTCTATGATTTGAGTATAAGTAGATCCTTCCATGAGGAACCACCTTCTGACAGAGAAATTGAAGAGGAGGTATGGAATGTCCATTTTACTTTTTATAACTGAAATGCCATTCCACTTGCATAAGAAGTTTGATTGGCTTCTTTTACTTGGCTCAGCCTACCCCATAGGCTGCAATTGAGTTGCCCCAAAGCAATAAAATTATCTGTAATAAGTAGATCTATTATACAGGCTCAATGACATACACATGCTTGTGCACGTGTTCTGGATTGTCAAAAGTCTGTAACCCAATGGCATGTCTGTAGAGACCCACAAAGGTTTCCTAGTAAGATCTCATCATGCTTTCCTCCTTATAGGAACCTTTTAAAAGGTGAGAGCTGGCCTCCCACACATGTCTGTGACTAGTGTGCTGCCAAAGCAGCCAGTAGTTCCCATAGCCCAGTACCAACAGAAACCGGACATCCATTATTTTGGGATTCATTTGAATATTGTTCATTTCTAGCGGGGGTGCTTTTTCAGGCATCAAAGTACTTTTATATTTGTTTCTGATGCATCAATATCTGCAGGAAAGGGAACGAGAACAATGTGAATATGAGTTGGCTCAACGTATTGAGATGCTTCGCAATTTACCATACGAACGGCCGATGGCACAGCAACAGATGGGGCAAAGACAAGAAAATCGGGTATATCGGCCACGAGATCAGGTACAGGAGTAGTCAGAGCCTAAGATGTTGATAAGGGGATGAATGGCATACTGTATTGTTTTACAATAACTGTTGGTTTTGTGCAGGTGGTAACCGTTACGAATGACCTGGGAGGACTTCCCATTAATTCCTTTGGAAATGATAACTCTGCATGTCCACAAAATGAGACACAGAGGTAAGAGACAGATGGATTGGGAAAAAGGGTGGAGGCCATTTCGTTTCCCTGTTCCTGCCTATATAGTGCCTATATCAGTATCTGTTGATGAAATGGAGGGTCTTCCACACAGAAAGACTAGATAAGACAGCCTAAAAGCTAGATATTTCACATACAAACTTTGAAATCATTTGGGCTTCATTGCTCAAGTCCAGACTCTCAGCACAGGGTGTTTGCAGAGAAGTCTTTAGTGACCACAGCTGGGTAACTTCGGGATTTCATGTCCATTTTTCATCTTCTTTAGAATGAAGGCATTGACCATGAAAACCATGGAAGTAGATGTAAGATGTTTGTTACATTCTGTGAACAGGCAACAGCATATAAAGGCTGAACATGGATCATGTAGTTTGAAGGCATACATACATTCTAGCCCAATAATAATGTCTCTTACTTCAAATACCAGAGAGAAAAAGCTCTTCCTAGCATATACATAAGATCCAATAAGTGCTTTTAAATGAATGCTGTCTTACTGAAGCAGAGTCTCAAAAGGCTATGGGGATTTCTATCTGACCTTACATGTTGTGAAGTGGGTCAGTGTCATGTTTTATAATGTTTCTCATCATCAGAGCCTACCTTAAGAAGGATTAAAATGAATATTCAGGGTCTTTGGTAGGGCTTTGCAATCCATATCATTCCCTGAATTGCCCAAACTTTTGGTTGTGGAAGAGCCCTGGACTTGATGTTAGGAAATATGCCTTGCAGGTAGGTATTACTCAGCCACCAGATCCCTGAGGTAGTCATTTTTACCAGATGGAATGGCATATACAAGGCCACAGAGAGCACAGTCATGGTGAAACTATTTATGTGACACAAAAGAAACCATGTGAGACAAGTGACTTGACTGTGATTTGTCTCAGCATCTGTGTTCCTTTTACATTGGCAAGTTCTTATACTGAAAACAAATGTGCACCAAACACTCAAGACCAGGAGAATTTCTCATGGTCCAACATTTTTTGACCTTTGTCACTGATCCAAATTTCTTCTTTTGCAGATTTTGTGATGATAATGCCGATCATACTCCTCCACTGCTGTATCGCCCATTGGCAAGGTCACATCAACCAGTAGCAGAGACATATCATACTCTGGCAGCAACTAATCACCCATCAGCAGCAGTGTCAAGTCACCCATCTGCAAGTTCACAACGCCCATTAGCAATGTCACATGTAAGTGATCCCCAATCATCTGAAAGTCTTGACTCAAACATACCTGGACTGTGTATCTCAGGAAATTTCATGCAGCTATGGATGAAATAATAATTTTCACAATACCATGAGCCACTTTACAGAATATTATCATTTACTAAGGGTCAACAACCCTTGGCTTTACAGACAAAGAAAATGGACATGATAGAGATATCCTATAGCTTTTTACTTTTGGATCAAGAGGGATTCTGTGCCTCTTTTTCATAAGGAGGACATCTCAGGAATATGCTCTGTGTTTGAAATGCAGACTAGAAAGCATTATCAGTTTGAAGAAAGTTATACATGTGGTGGTAAAATTCCCTGCTGAGTAAAATTATTGTCTACTTGGATCCTTGTATAACTGAGCTCCACATATGACTCTTAAATACAACCTAACTTTCAGTCTTCCACAGCATAGATTACCTAATCAAAGTGAGACACAACTCATTTTTTTTGAATTTATTTTATTTTATTTTACAATATAATTCAACTTTACACATCAGCCATAGATTCCCCCGTTCTCCCCCCTCCCGCCCCACTCCCCTCCCCCAGCCCACCCCCCATTTCCATCTGTATTGCATTGATTTTCGACAGATCTCAGCTGTGGGGAACTACTTTAGCAGATATATTTCTTATTACTTCTTATATACTTCTTATATTCATTCCATCTTCTTAATTCTTATTTAAACTTACATTTACAACTAGTATCTTTACCTCTTATAAGCTTATTACTGTATGTTTTAGGACTACCTTAGATTCTTCTTGCAAGCTTATATTTTTAAAGGAACTCTATGGATCTATTTTACAAACTTATATAGGGCTACCATTAGCATATATTTAACTTAGTAAACACCTAAAGATTTCTTAACACAGATCTAACAAGACAGAATTTTTACAAACTCATATATCTTATTTTCATCTTTTTTCTACTTCTTACTCTTAATTATTATCACTATATCTATTAGAAAGATTCTCTTAACTAGACAGAAAGTACGTACATCATTTCTAAAGTTTAGAGCTTATAGTCAACACCCACAACAGCCCTTCCACAGCTCCTTCAAAGAAACCCCTCTCCCACTGATTCCACTCTCACCCTGCACGGTCCCTTCTCCCCAGATGCAGAGCCCCAGACATCCCAGGCTGCTCTGCTCCTCTGCTAGCTGCCTTTGGAGGTAGGGGCTTTCTTTTTTCCCCAAATCTGCCTCAAACTCTTAGCAGCTTTCACAGGTCATGCATTTTCTGGGGAGGAATTTGTCCCTTCTATATCTTCAGATGTTGGTGTGGGTTTATCTATTGCCTGAGTTTTCATGGGTGTGTTTAGCTTCTTTAGGTTGGATTTTTCCTTCTAGTGCTTTCTGTAAGGCTGGGTTTGTGGATAGGTATTGATTAAATCTGGTTTTATCATGGAATATTTTGTTTACTCCGCCTATGGTGGTTGAGAGTTTTGCTGGGTATAATAGTCTAGGTTGGCATCCATGGTCTCTTAGTGTCTGCATAACATTTGTCCAGGACCTTCTAGCTTTCATAGTCTCTATTGAAAAGTCTGGTGTTATTCTGATAGGTTTGCCTTTATATGTTACTTGGTCTTTCTCCTTTGCAGCTCTTAATATTTTTTCTTTGATCTGTATGTTTAATGTTTTGATTATTATGTGACGAGAAGACTTTCTTTTTGGGTCCAGCCTATTTGGTGTTCTGTAAGCTTCTTGTATCTTCATAGGTATTTCTTTCTTTAGGTTAGGAAAATTTTCTTCTATGATTTTGTTGAATATATTTTCTATGCCTTTGAGTTGGTTTTCTTCTCCTTCTTCTATCCCTATTATTCTTAGGTTTGGTCTTTTCATGGTATCCCAGATTTTTTGGATGTTTTGTGTTACAACTTTTTTATCTTTAGTGTTTTCTTTGACTGACGAATCTATTTTCTCTATTGTGTCTTCAGTGTCAGAGATTCTCTGTTCCATCTCTTTTATTTGGTTGGTTATGCTTCTTTCTGTAGTTCCTGTTCGTTTAGTCAGGGTTTCTATTCCCAGCATTCCCTCAGCTTGTGTTTTCTTTGTTGTCTCAATTTCTTTTTTCAGATCTTGGAATGTTTCTTTCATCTGTTTAATTATTTTTTCTAGGCTTTCTTTGCTTTCTTCCAATTTTTTGTTTGTTTTTTCTTTCATTTCTTTAAGGGAATTTTTTATTTCCTCTTTAAGGAAGTTTTTCATTTCCTCTTTAATGGAGTTTTTCATTTCCTCTTTAAGAGAATTTTTTTAATTTCCTCTTTAATGGAGTTTTTCATTTCCTCTTTAAGGGAATTTTTTATTTCCTCTTTAATGGAGTTTTTCATTTCCTCTTTAAGGAAATTTTTTATTTCCTCTTTAATGGAAATTTTTGTTTCCTCTTTGAAGAAATTTTTTATTTCCTCTTTAAGGGTATTTTTTATTTCTTCTTTAAGGGCCTCTATCATCTTCTTAACGTCATTTTTAAGATTAATTTCTTCTGTTTCTTCTAGCTTGGTATGTTCAGGAGTTGCAATTGTAGGGTCGGTAGGTTCTGGTGTTGTCATATAAGCCTTTATGTTGTTGGCTGTATTTTTCCGTTGGCGTCTACTCATCTCTTTTTCTGCTCAGTGCAGATGGTGTAAGACCCTAACCCTTCAGGCTTACACCTCCAAGCCTCAGAAATAAGAAACTTCAAGCACCAGGAAATGAGAAACTAAAAATCTGGTTCCCTGGGCAAGCTGACTACCCCTGTTCTCAGTCGGTGAGGTGTATACTTACGATTCTGGTGCTCTGGTTTGGTGGTTGGGTGATCTTGATAAGTTCTTTTGAGAGCTTCTTGAAATACAGGATCCAAAGACACCTCTTACTCCGTGGCTTGCTGTATAGCTGGGTGGCTGGCCCCTGATGTCCTCCTCCTTCTCTGGCTCCTCGATCCTTCAGATTCCGGGGAGCACCGCGGCGTCCTCCCTCGTTGCCTCTGTAGTCACAGCTGCATTGATCCCTGCCTCGGAGCCCAGGTCCTGCCCCACGCTGTGCTCTCCAATAGTTCCCAATTGAGAAGCAATCAGCAAGGTGATTAATATCAACTGTGCGGGTTCGGGCGTCCCTGGATCTTGTAGCTCCTCTTCTTGCGTTCACCCAGCTCTGTCGCACCCCAAAGGGTCACCCGGGGAGTCCCGGCGCTGCTCCTTCCCTGTGCACGCTACGACCACGCCGCTTGCTCGTACCGCGCTCCCGGAGATCCGCTCACCCGCAGGCCTGGGAAGACCGCGAGGGAAGGATTGATCCAAACCGCGGATTCCCGAGGAAGGCAGAGAAACTTTGATGCTCTAGCCAGCTTTTCTTAACTTAAATTAATTCATCAATCTTTTGTCTCTGAGTTTTTATCTTTCTCTTTTTCTGTATACCTTTTTTGACGTCTTTCTTTGTGGGCCTGTTCCTCTTATTTCCACATCAGTTCATCATCCAATTTTGCTCTCACTCACGGCCCACCGGCAGCAGCCGCCATCTTCGATCTCCACAACTCATTTTTAATGCCAAACTCATTGCTGAGTCCAGATTGCTTTCTGGACTTACAGATCTTATGATCCTGCAATATAGTATAGGTCCTACCTTGGGTGTGTCTCATTATATTGAGAAAATCCATAAAGTTCACTTTGTTGAATGTGCTTTAACATAAAGCATCTATGAGGTGCCTTATGTTAGACAGGGCAGACACACTTGGGGGCCATCTGTTGGGGCTGGGATTGCAATATAAAAGCTGGTCCAGATGACAATAACACAGAAGAATTAGCTCCTCATGTAAAGTCCCAGCTACCCTATGAGGAGCAGAAATATAAAATCTGACAAATTCCTAATCCATACAAAAGTGTTTTCATCCTACAACACAATCTACCATAAACAAAAATAGTAATCAAAAGGATGGTTAGACAATCTAAATATTTAGAAATTCTAAACAGCTTAATGTGTGACATTTTCAAACACATGCCTTGACCAACTGAACCATCAGTGACATTAGAAATTGGGTCCAGCCGGGCGGTGGTGGCGCATGCCTTTAATCCCAGCAGCACACAGGAGGCAGAGCCAGGCGGATCTCTGTGAGTTCGAGGCCAGCCTGGACTACCAGCTGAGTTTCAGGAAAGGTGCAAAGCTACACAGAGAAACCCTGTCTCAAAAAACAAAATAAATAAATAAATAAATAGAAATTGGGTCTAGATGAGGGACTGCCTATATACAGATCAAAATGAGCAAATGATCTGATGGGGCTTTTAGCAAAGTAGACTTCAATAGTACCCTATTTCTTGCCTTTTACCAAGACAATGACACCCTTGAATGGGGCCCTAATAGTGAGAGTTGTCACCAAGTTGATCTGATAGTGCAGGCCAGTGAGGGTAGGGTTTCAGACAGCTCATTTTAAGAGAGGTAGAGTAGGAGCATTAAGGGCTTCACCGTGAGGCCACACTCTGAATCAGCTCTCTGCCTTCTGGTCATTCCTGCTCTGACTGCCGTGGTCTTCAGCTGTCTGCCTAGATTGGACCCCAGTACTGTTGCTGGAGAGCTTCTCTCCAGCTCCCAAGTCCTGCCAGTCTCCAGCTACAAAGTCCCGCCAGTCCCGGAGCCCACTTACAAAATAAACACACAGACTCTTATATTATTTAAACTGCTTGGCCATTAGCTCAGGCCTATCATTGTCTAGCTCTTACTCTTATATTTAGCCCATTTCTATTAATCTATACTTTGTCACGTGGCTCATGGCTTACTGGTACCTTACATCTTGCTTGTCCTGGTGGTAGCTCCAGGCAGTCTCTTCTATCCTTCCTCCTTCCTCAATTCTCCTCTGTTAGTCCCGCCTTTACTTCCTGTCTGGCTACCAGCCAAGCAGTGCTTTATTGATACAGAGTGATATCCACAGCACAGTACATACTCCATTTTTTTTCTTATTCACCTCATTAGGTTCCACTTACTGGGTCCTGTATCATTTCAAAATAGAGTCAAAAAAGTGTCCTACAACAGACATCTTAGTAACACTGCTTTTGTGCTTGTCCTCCTCCACTCCCTGGTGGGAGCTGACACCTCTTCTTCCACTCTGGAAATGTAGAAATGCAAGTCCAAGCCTAAAGGTAGACTTTGGCTAGGCCTGGTTGCAGAAAAGTTGAGGGCCACACATACATGCTTCAGCTTAAAAGGCAATTTAAGGTCTCAGGACTGCCATTAAGCCAAGAAGCAGCTGGAAGAAGAAATAGGACAGGCCTCATGTCTTTCCCAGTTCTCTCTCCTACTATCACCCTGTAAGCCCCTACTGCAAAGGAATTTGTCAGTTGCTCCCTAGCTTGAAATAAAAGGATCCTTCCATAGCCACAAATTGGGCCAAAGAAGTATAACAAAATATTTTACTCTATCACCCTTCCCCTCTTTATTTTTCAGCTTGCCTCTTCTAACACCCAAAGAGAGAATGGGCCACACTTGATTCTGCCTGGTCAAGAAAATTCTGGTTGTCTTCAGGCTGAAGAGAACATCGATCCTCATCCATGAGGGGAAGATGAGGCAGAAGACAGACCACCATGGTCTGTGTGGGAAAGGGACATACAAAATGGGCAGAGTCCCTTTATGGGAGAGGGAGGGTGGGTTGTGTTTTTTTCTATTCACAATTTTAGTTTCTAATTATTTTTAAAGCATAATCAGTATATTGGAAATGATGCTGCAGAAGCAAACTGTCACATCCCACTTTGGGTGTGATAACAAGTATTCACTGGCCCCTGCTTGCCCCAAGCTATTTCATGTGGCAAACTGACTTCAATGGACATATTTTCAGGGGACGTTTTTGCCAAAATAAAAAATTCCACATAAGCTTGCAAAATGGAAAAAGCCATTCTACCATGTCCTTTTCCCAAACTCTGGGGTCTTAATCTTGTTTTATTCCCACCTCCCTTCTGTAGCCCTATAACCCTGTTACATTGGGTAACATATGTGAAATAGGTATCCAATTGTGAGAAATTAATATCTGCTCAAAATAAGGTACATTTTTGCTTAATAAACACTGTGCTTTACTCTAAGTCTTGTGTCTGTGTGGTTGACTTCGAGATCCTAGGAGTATTACTGACTTGGTGGACCCCTGCATATGTCCTGATGAAGAACCCATGTTCTAGAGCTAAACATCTCACACAGTGCTTGTTCCTAGCATATCATCCTATTTGCCAAACTTACAAATATCAGTGGCTGCTACCCTCCTGTGTGGCTATGAATATAAGCTCCCACTTTGTCTGCAGCCTTTTTGTTTGCTTGGTTTGCCTTTGTGTGTCTGTGTGTTTTCTCTATCTTACTTTTTAAGACAGTCTACCACTGACCCTAGAGCCCACAAATAGACTAGACTGGCTGGGCAGTGTGCTCCACGGATCATCTCCCCAGCACTACAGCCTAAAAGGTGATCTTGCTCATTGGTCTAGCACCAAGAAGAACATATCCCCTATTGTCTACACAGTGGTGGAAGTAGGAGGGGTTGGTATTGGTGAAATTATTAAGCCACTCCTTGTAGTTAAAAGGGAGGTTTATTTTGTGTGGTAACTTACAAGTGAAGGGATTGGTTACAGGGTCTGGGAAAGATGTAGCACAGTCTGGTGGTGTTCTCTGGAGAACTCTGCTTGGTCTACCTCCAGTGTTCAGGGTCCAGGAACCAAGAGAGCTGGCCCATACGGAACTTGGGTCTTCAGGGTCCTCTCTTGGCCCTGCCTTGTAGGCGTGACAGTTACTGAAGCCTCAATGGGGGTTGGAACTTCCAGATCAAAGCTGGAATGGCTACCCACTACAGGTTGGGGCATGGATAGTCCTGCCAGAAATCATCCCATGTCTTTTGTAAGGCAATGAACTATAATCATAAGAAAGCAAAGGAAACAGCCAAGAGTGTTATGACATATCTCGGGCCACATGATTTATACTAGGGTGTTATAAAAGGAATGTTTGTGTGCTCCTAAATTCATCAGAAGCCATAACCTCCAATGTGATGGATTTGGAGATGAGGTATTTCAGAGGTGATTACAGTCCTGAGGACAGCAGGAGGATGGTAGTGGCATGTGGGTTTTTGATAGGTACTCAACCGCCCTGGAGCCAGTGTGACTTTAAAGTTTACTCAGTGGCTTTCTGGACAGACATAGTTCTCACAATCATAGGTAAAGCTCTGCATTTGGAAAGTCATTTTAGTTTTTGGTCTTCAGCTGGAGAATAGGATGTTAGAGAACAGAGCACTTTCCTCACAGTGCATAGGACTCCTGGATGAAGCTGTAAGATTGAACAAATCTTAGGAGGAGGCATGGGAATCCCAGGAGCCTAGAGGACACCTGTGTGGGTGACTGCTTGACATTAATTTTTAAGATGTCGCTGTTCTTGATGGCAACCTCCTTGAGCATCCCTGGAATGGCTGAGCACAGTGGCCCTCACATTTAGGTAGCTGAGTAATGCTGACATGGCAGAGATTCCTGGTTTGTCTGTTTCCCTCACTCCATATGCTCAGCCCATACCAGTTGAGGGGAAGTAGAAGCACAGAGAAGTTTTCTAGAGCTTGTGAGCACAGGGTTCCACAGCTGGAGCTGGCCTAATATGGTGATCAAGGAGCCTCACAGCCCCACCACTGACACACACCACAGGAATGGCTGTCAGAGCCTGTAGATTGGAGCAACTGAAAAGCCTTCTTGTACACTATAAAACATAGTAGTCAGTAGTCCCAAGATTCAATGAAGGTATTTGTGATCCCTTTTCAGGGGCTTCTATGTTCCTAGCAATAATATCAATAAGGTGGCTCCAAGATGAAGCACCTTACTAGAACCCTATGAGACCTGGGATGCTAGAGTCAGTTTGAGTTTGTTTATATTCTCAGCATGAGACCAAGTTCAATTCACTTATCTGGGAAGGCTCAGGAGTTGAATGTCTGTGTGGCTTGTGGAGGTGAAAGGAGGAAACACACCAGAGCTTCTAGACAGTCACTCTAACCACACACCTGCTTATTCCCATGTAGACATGAGAAAGCTTGACCTGTATGAATGCAACATTCCATTCACAGGCTTATAACTACATATTCAAACTTTTATAAACATTCCTATTCCCAAATGCATTTTACAATAAAGAAAGAAGAGTGTTATTCAAACTATCAGCCTCAGTCCATATCCTTCCTCAACACTTCACACCACACAACATAGCACCAGCTAATACCCAGGAGTATATATTGAGCAATTTATTAAAGTGTATCTTGACGATAAAAAGGAAAGTATCCTTGGAACCTTCTAGTATGTGAGTACTGTTTACCCTGATTGAGCCGTGCACTTATTCTACAGTAATCATCATCCCAACTGCTGTGATCTTAAGCCATCTGAAGACTTGCACCTGAGGCCCTGGTGCACTCCAAGGGAACTCTACACTCCCTCTACCTGATGGGATTCTAATACTATCTGATCAATGCCTGTGCACCCTACTGAAAATCCTCACCTCAGGTTCTTTGGCACATGACTTCTGGGTAAATGAAGCAAGAGCCTGCTAGCCTGATGGAGGATTCATTGATGTGGTCAGAAGTCAAACCTTGCCCTAGCTGAACTAGGATGGTGTCTGCTACCCCAATTACACAGCAGCACTGAGTGGCCCCTAGAATTTTAACCTCAAACTACATTCACCAATGTTAACAGAGTGATACTTGGAGAGGGAGAGTTGGTTTTCCTGGGATCCAGCTTCTCATAGACTGTCCATGTTCCAGTGAATGGTCCTACACCCATGCACATACTGGCTGCAATAAAGAGACTCTGGGTTTTTAAATGGGTACATGAAATTGGTGGGGATTGGTGGTAGAAAGGGAAATGTGAGGAGTTAGAGGAGAGTGAGTAGGGCAGTGTAGATGTAACTGTCTTTTTAAATAAGAAACACAGAGCCAACTGCAGAGTTAAAAAGCCCAAGAGGTCAGAGCAATAGCTAAGAGCTAAAAACCTTACTCTTCACAGCTGCTGCTGTCCTCCTCAGAAAGAGAACTACTTCCTGTGTGTCTGTCTTCTTATAGACTTTCTGTTCTGCTTTTTCATTGGTAATAAACCCAACCACATGACCTCCTCATCATTGCCCATCTATACAGACATTCAGATCTTCTATGGTTGGTATTGAGATTAAAGACGTGTGTTTCCATGCTGGTGGTATACTTGAACACACAGAGATCTGGCTGTCATGTGATCAGGATTAAGGGTGTGTGCTACCACTGCCAGACTTCTGCTATGGCTTGCTATTAGCTCTGATCCCCAGGTAAATTTATTTATTAACATACAAATAAAATCACATTTCAGTACAAAAAAAATCACCATATTTCCCCCTTTCTATTTTAATAAAAATAAAAAAGGTTATAACTAACATAAGAAAAACTATATACAAAAGTACAATAACTATATACCATATATACAAGTAATAAATACCCAAACAATGTCTAGTCCATTTGCATTTTACAAATTCAGAGAAAATAATTCTATTATCTATCCTATTTTGCTAAGTCCAAAATGTACCTGATTCACTTTATCCTAACTTATATTACTAAAAGAACTGTCTTATAATATCTTTCAAATTTATACACTTACACCTCTTAGTGAGTTTCTTTTCTGAAATTCTTAACAAGCAAAACTATAACTATAACCAACTAATCTTTAACTATAACTAACAAATATTCAACTCCCTCAGATACCCAAGAAGGAAATAATATTACCTAATAAAAAATAAAAACAGGAAGTGCATGCAAGCAACTTCCAAAAAAATGTGAGTTGACAGAAACAGCCAGCTACCTAGACAGTCACCCAAGGTTTCTTCACAGCATTGGGGCATCATCTTCAGCCTATAGGCTTAGTGTATCTGACAAACTCATTCAGAAGTAGATTGTACACAAGGTTAGTAGTTCGACCTCACATTGGGTGAGAGCAGTCCGTGTACCAGAAACACCTGAATTCCACTAGTGTCATGTCATGATTCAGGATTTTAAATTCTGGAAATTGTTGATGTTTTTTGAATTCAGCTGTCCATTCTTCTTTGCTGTGTGTGTGTGGCTTCATCTTGGCATCCCATTCTTCTCCACATCCCTCTATTAAATGCCAGTCTACTATTGAGAGGTGTGAGCTTAGTTACTCTTCAAGAATAACTATTTCAGCTGCTGTTCACTGCACATCAGAAGCCATCGGCCCACTGCCTGTTCAGCTGCCTTCAAAGAAAAGGACATTGTACCTTTTCCAGATTGAAAAGGCCATGTCAGGGATGGTGCCATATTGTCCTGGCCTCAGAGGATGCCTATTGTTAAAGCCACAACCACACTTGTCTTGGCAAGAATCGGTAGTCCTTTGTTTCATGTCCTGTCTGTCCTATTTGTCAGCAGTTGATTTGAGGATACTTTGTTGTCCAGTGGCTAACTTTTGCCACAATGAAAGTTAGCTCCATATGCAGTTTCTTCAATGCCCATATTCTCTGTGAAGTAGATTGGTACTGCTAGGTGCTGACATGTCTCATAGTCATAACAAAAAAAATTTCTAAGTTATTAAAACATTTTAAATGCCATATTCTGTAGATCTCTGAAGGGTTTGAAGATGACCTGTCTATCTAAAATATATCTGTTCAATCTTGAAACCATACCTAATATGACTACAAGTTCTATTATAATGTCTAACTACTAACTTTCATTTCTTTATACCTAATTGTTAGTAATAATAACATTCAAGGATCAGAAAATTGCATTACATTGTTAAATGAGTGGTATAAGTATAATTAGAAATATACATATAGCATTTATAACAATATCACTCTCAATATATATAATTTGTATATAATATAAAACAATCCAATCCAATGTAACGTATTTAAAACTAGTAATTGTCTTTTTCTTTTTCTTTTTCTTTTCTTTTCTTTTTTTTTAAACAAGAACTTTAAATCTAATCTCCTTTGCTTAGCCCCTTTCCTAACCCTTGACAACAACTTGTAACCAACCCCTCTAAACAATGAAAATTATCCCAGACCCAAAACCCATTAAAAGACCAAAAAACCACCCACGCCATACCACCTCTTTGGGAATGTGGGCGTCGTATTCTTAAAATTGCTTCCTGCTGGGTATGGGCGAAGGTATCTTTATTCTGAAAAGAAAAAATTTAGGTTAATTGTCAAATTCTGGGAAAGGTAACTATATCCTTTGTTGTCCAGTCTGTGCATAATGCCAAAGTTCAGGGTTTATCTCAAGTCCTTGTTCAAGTAGTCTTTGAAACTGGATCATCTCAGCTAGCCCTCTCAAAATTGCTCTGAGCACTTTGTATTCTAAAGCTGATCTGTAGATGATGTTTGTCAGCTTAGTGATATTATTATTGTCCACGTGGAATTGTTGTTGTTGTGGGGCTCCATCTTCTTCCTGGAGACTTCAGTTGATGTTAGGCCTGGCCATGATTTCCTGCAGAAAACTGATAAGAGACTCAAACACAAAGACTTATTTATGTAGCTAATTGAAGCCTTTTTTCTTGAATTAGTTAGTACTCTATATGACCATTCATATCTTAACAAAGTTTAAAATGTATATATATATATATATATATATATATATATATAATCTTGTAAATTTTGATATAAAATTCATGCTTTCAGAAAAGTTTAAAGAATCAGAATAGAATCAAAGAGTTGAGATTAGTAATAGAATAGTCCCTTACTTAATTTGGTTTTCTCCTGTCCCATAGAAGAAGATGGCTCTTTTCTTCTGGCATGACACAGGGAGTTTGCATTTTCCTTTTAACAACATGCTTGAATTTAAAGAAGGAGAGAGCCATTCTCCAAATCCAAAGTCAGCTTTAAATTTTAATTGAATTGGGACTACAAGAAGACCAATAGTGTTAAATGTCTTTAGAGAAGAGCAGAAACAAACATTTAGGAAGACATAAATTTTTATAGATGATATACCAATAAGTCATTTTACTCTGTTTCCTGGAATAGATGATTTGTCCTTTTTCTTCAGTTGTCTCATTTGTCCAGTGTTCTTCAGATTCCTTAGCCTTCATTCTCCTAAAAGACAAAAAAAAAAAAAAAAAAAAAAAAAAAAAAAAAAACCTTTCCCCAAGACTAATTTTGGGGAGGTTCCCTTTCAGCAAGTTATTATCTGATTAAATAAAAAGGCATGTGTTACTGGTATAAGTTAGTTTAAATTGGATGTTCATGCTGGTTGATGAACTATCACCTCTCTAATTAAGAGGTCTCTCTTGTTTAAATCGAACCTTTATCAATTTTGATCGTACCCACAGCTTATCTTCTCCTGTAGAAACAAAGGCAAAACCTCGTCACCAATGTAACACATATCCTGGTTTGCATTCTGAGGTCAGCACATCCTTAAAGTATATAGGCTGATTTAATTCTGTAGTTTTTTTCTATTATCCAAAGTCTCTGCAGCTGTTGTTCCTTTCTCATTGGGATTGAGAAAATTCAAAGTTAATAGAGCATTATGCAGTCTATTTCTGGGGGATTTTGTTACCCCTTTCTGTTTATTTAGCATATCCTTTAGAGTTCTGTTTGATCTTTCTATAACTGCTTGACCTGTAGGATTATGTAGTATACCTGTAATATGCTTTATATTGTAATAAGCAAAAAACTGTTTCATTTTAACAGAGACGTATGCTGGAGCATTGTCAGTTTTGATTTGTGCAGGTATATCCATGATGGCCATAACTTCTAGCAAATGAGTGATTACAGAATCAGCCTTTGCAGAACTCAAAGCAGTTGCCCATTGAAATCCTGAATAAGTATTGATGGTATGGTGTACATATTTCAATTTTCCAAATTCCGCAGTGAAACACGTCCATCTGCCTGATTCCATTCCTCTGAGTATGCTTTGGGTTACATCCTGCTGGTAATGGTGTCTGATTGTAAAAGGAACAAGTGGGAAATTTCTTTGCTATTTCTTTGGCTTGTTGCCAGGTTATGGAAAAATCCTTTTTTAAACCTTTACTATTGACATGATGTTTTTTTTATGAAATTCTGAGGCCTCAAGCACATTTCCTATCATTACTTTATCAATCTCATCATTTCCTTGGGATAGAGGGCCTGGCAGACCAGTATGGGATCAGATGTGAGTTATATATAAAGGATGAGTCCTTTTCCTGATTGTATCTTTTTTTTGAATTTATTTTATTTTATTTTACAATATAATTTAATTGTACATATCAGCCATGGTTTCCCTTGTTCTCCCCCATCCCTCCCCGCTCCCCTTCCCCCTAGACCACCCCTCATTCCCATCTCCTCCAGGGCAAAGACTCCCCTGAGGATTGAGATCAACCTAGTCCAGGCAGGTCTAGTCCCCTCCTCCCAGGCTGAGCCAAGCGTCTCTGCTAAGCCCCAGGTTTCTTTTTTTTTTTTTTTTTTTTTTTTGGTTTTTCGAGACAGGGTTACTCTGTGTAGCTTTGCGCCTTTTCCTGGAGCTCACTTGGTAGACCAGGCTGGCCTTGAACTCACAGAGATCCACCTGGCTCTGCCTCCCGAGTGCTGGGATTAAAGGTGTGCGCAACCACCGCCCGGCCTTAGCCCCAGGTTTCAAACAGCCAATTCATGCACTGAGCACAGGACCGGGTCCCACTGCCTGGATGCCTCCCAATCAGATCAAGCCAATCAACTGTCTCCCCTATTCAGAGGGCCTGATCCAGTTGGGGGCCCCTCAGCCATTGGTTCATAGTTCATGTGTTTCCATTTGTTTAGATATTTGTCCCTGTATTTATCCAACCTTGGTCTCAACAATTCTCACTCATATAAACCCTCCTCTTTCTTGCCAACTGGAATCCCGGAGCTCCACCTGGGGCCTGACCATGGATCTCTGCATCCAGTTCCCTCAGTCATTGGATGGGGTTGCTAGCATGACAATTAGGGTGTTTGGCCATCCTATCACCAGAGTGGGTCAGTTCTGGGTTATTTCTCGACTATTGCCAGCAGTCTATTGTATGGGCATCTTTGTGGATTTCTGTGGGCCTCTCTAGCACTTTGTTGCTTCCTATTCTCATGTGGTCTTCATTTAACATGAACATTCCTTGTTTTCCCTTTCTGTTCTTGATCCAGTTGGAATCTCCCGCTCCCCCAAGCTCTTTTTCCCTCGACCCTCACCCTTCATTACCCCCACCCACGTCCAGACTGTTCATGTAGATCTCATCCATATGGCACTTTCTTAGAAAATTGGGAATCAATCTCCTCCAAGACCCAGCTATACCACTCTTGGGCATATACCCAAGGAATGCTCAATCATACCACAAGAGCACTTGCACAGCTATGTTCATATCAGCATTATTTGTAATAGCCAGAATGTGGAAACAATCTAGATGCCCTTCAACTGAAGAATGGATAAATAAAATGTGGTACATATACACAATGGAATACTACTCAGCAGAGAAAAACAATGGCATCATGAGGTTTGCAGGCAAATGGAGAGATCTAGACAAAATCCTCCTGAGTGAGGTAACCCAGACTCAGAAAGACAAACATGGTATGTACCCACTCATAGGAGGATACTAATTGTGGAACAAGGATGACTGATTGTATCTTGTAACTGAATAAATAGTGAAGTTAATTCTGAAGCAGCAGGGATAAATTCTGGAGTCTCAATATGTAATACCACTCTTTCAGCATACTGAGTTATTTCAGTTACTATGTTGAGAGGTTCTGAAAAATCCATTAATACCAACAGAAAAGCATACAATTCTGATTTTGAACTGAATTATAAGGACTTTGAACCACTTTACTTAAATTTTCTGATTTGTAACCTGCCTTTCCTTGTTTGCTTGCATATGTATAAAATGTACGAACTCCAGATATGGGTATTTCCCATACAATTCAAGGCAAGATCCAATCAGCTCTCTTTATAAGATCAATTCTATCGCTTTTGGGATATTTGCTGTTAATTTCTCCCAAAAAATTACTGCAAGCTCTTTGCCAAGGTTCACTTTCTGTCCATAATTTTTCAATGTCCTCCTTAGTTAAAGGTACAACAATTTCTGCTGGGTCTATTCCTGCTAATTGACGAAGTCTCAATTTTCCTTTCCAAATCAAGTCAGAGATCTTTTCCACATAAGTTTTTAATTTTTTATTTGGTTTATTTGGTAAAAATATCCATTCCAATATAATATCTTCCCTCTGCATTAATATCCCTGTAGGAGAATGCCTAGAAGGTAAAATAACCAAAATGCAATCCAGCCTTGGATCAATACGATCCACGTGTCCTTCATGTACTTTCTTTTCTACCAAAGCCAATTCTTTCTCAGCTTCAGGTGATAATTCTCTTGGACTATTTAAGTCCTTGTCACCTTCTAAGGTTTTGAACAAATTATTCAGTTCATCATTTTTTACTCCAACAATAGTTCGTAGATGAGAAATGTCTCCAAATAATCTTTGAAAGTCATTAAGAGTCTGTAGTCTATCTCTCCTAATTTGCACCTTTTGGGGTCTAATTTTTTGTAGCTCTATTTTATATCCTAAATAATTAATAGAATCTCCTCTTTGTATCTTTTCAGGAGCAATTTGTAATCCCCAGCAAGGCAAAATTTTCTTTACTTCTTCAAACATTCTTTCTAAAGTATCTGCATTTGAGTCAGCTAGTAAAATATCATCCATATAATGATAAATTATAGATTTAGGAAATTTTTTACGTATCATTTCTAATGGCTGTTGTACAAAATTTTGGCACAGAGTTGGGCTATTCAACATTCCCTGTGGGAGGACCCTCCATTGAAATCTTTTAACCGGTTGAGAATTATTATAAGTAGGCACTGTGAAAGCAAATCTTTCTCTGTCTTTTTCTTGTTAGGGTATTGAAAAGAAACAGTCTTTTAAATCAATAACTATGAGAGGCCATCCTTTTGGTAACAGAGTAGGCAAAGGAATTCCAGATTGTAGAGAGCCCATTGGCTGAATTACTTTGTTAATTGCTCTAAGGTCTGTTACCATTTTCCTTTTACCAGATTTCTTTTTAATAACAAATACAGGAGAATTCCAAGGGCTGGTTGATTCTTCAATATGCTGAGCATTTAACTGCTCTTCTACCAGCTCTTCTAAAGCCTGGAGTTTCTCTGTTGTTAAAGGCCATTGCTGAACCCATACAGGCTTGTCTGTTAACCATTTTAAAGGTAGAGCTGTTGGTGTCTTTAGCAGATCATCAGTTGTTGTGCCCTGTTCTTGTATAATATGGATGGCTGGTGACCACTCAGAATAATGCCTTCTAATATTTCTCTCAGAAACATGTGCTAGTTTATTATTTGTTTCTGAGACTGGAGGGATGTTAATTTGAGTATTCCATTGTTGCAACAGGTCTCGACCCCACAGGTTCATAGCTATGTTAGCCACATATGGCTTTAATTTACCTCTCTGTCCTTCTGGACCTATACATTCGAGCCATCTTGCACTCTGTTTTACTTGAGATAATGTCCCAATTCCTAACAGTTGAACATTTACCTCCGGAAGAGGCCAAGTTGGATGCCAAAATTCTGGTGCAATTATGGTAACGTCCGCACCTGTGTCTACCAGACCAGATAACAAAACACCATTTATTTTTATGGTTAATTTTGGTCTTTGTTCATTAATAGAAGTTTGCCAAATAATTTTCTTTATGTTTTTTTCCTGAATTTTCTATTCTCTCTGTTTCATCATCCTGACCAGCATGATTTATTTCAATAGGCATTTGGTTATTTAATTGCTCTGAGCAGGGGTTTCCTCTACGACTGCAGGAAAGGTTTGAACTGGATTTGCTGTGGGGGCCTGCATGAGGCCCCTCTGGGAGTTTCCCGAAGACTGAGGCAAAGGATTACCTTGCCTGTCCCTTGTTGATCTACATTCATTGGTCCAGTGTTTTCCCTTACCACACCTTCTGCATACTCCAGAAGGAAGGGGCATTCTGTTACCATTGTTCCTTGAAGAAACATTGTTCCTAGGAATGACCTGTTTATAGTCCCTTTTCAAATGTCCTTGTTTACCACATCCAAAACATCTAACTTTCCTCAAACCTTTTGAAATTGCTTCTCCTACCCACATATCATCATGGTCATGACCCTCCACATTAACTGTGTCTCTAATCCAATCTTCCAAGGGTGCAGATCTTGCCTTTAATGGCCTGATTATTCTTTGCATGCTGCATTCGCGTTCTCAAATGCCAAAGATTCAATTATTATCTGACTAGCTTCTGAATCAGGGACCATTCTCTTTACTGCTGAAGCCAGTCTTTGTAAAAAAAATCTGTGAAAGATTCTTTTGGGCCTTGTATAACCTTTGTAAATGACTCAGCTTTTTTTCCTGGTTCCTCAACTCTGTCCCATGCATTCAAGGCTGCCATTTGACATAGAATTAAGGTTTGGACATCATATAAACATTGTGTTTGTACTGAAGCATATTGGCCTTCTTCAATAAGATGATCCTGGAAGACTTGTATTCCTTTATCCATCCATTGTTTTTCTATGTTTTTAGCTTCATCTTTAAAGTACATTTGCCACTGGAGCCTCTGACTGGGCTCCAGAACAGCCTGTGCCAGCTCCCGCCAGTCCTGTGGTATAATCCTATTATATGTTGACCAAGAGTTTAACATTTGCTTTACATATGGGGAATGCATGCCATAAGATACTATTGCCTCCTTAAACCTTTGTAAATCCAATATTTCAATTGGAGCCCAAATATTTTGTGTAGTCATTTGATCAGGCAACTGCTGTACGGTTACCAGATAAATTAAGGGTGACTGTGTGAAAATAGGCTTTCTTTCTGTAACCTTATGATCCACTCTTGGAACAACTTCACTGTTAATTTCTTCTGTCTGAGTTTTTTCAGGTTTAACAAGTTTTTCTAAAACTCTCATCCTGGCACTTAAATTGACTGTCTTTTTAAATAGTAAAATGAGTATAAACATAGTAATACACTGCATAATTCAATCAATATTAATCATCTCATATAGTTGTTCCATTGTCAGACTGCCTAAAATTGCAAACAAAGCCCAATTTTCTTCCAATGCACACAAAAAAACCCATTTTTTAATGTAGAAAAAATTTCTCTTTTAAATAATTTCCTTTAAAATATCTGATATGTTAATTGACTTACCAAGTCTGCGCAGAACAGTAGAAATCCGAGGGAATTTCAAAACAGCCACCTAGTGTCCGAGGTGAATCCAGAGAGAGGGAGGGAGAGAGAGAGAGAGAGAGAGAGAGAGAGAGAGAGAGAGAGAGAGAAAGCGAGCTACTAAAAGCTTAAATCCAGCCACGTGTTGCAGCTTGAGCCGAGTCAAGCCTGGGCTGCAGCTTCCTTAAGCTCCAACCACGTGCGTTGGCTTTACAGGCAGGGACCCTGTTCAGCAGGGCAGGCCTGAGTTGTTTGTAGCACTGGCTTTAAGCTAACTGCTTGGGGCTACGGTCAGTCCGTCCTGGGCCCGGGCTAGGGACCCGGCCGCCTGGACTAGGGAGCCGGCTGCCCAGGAGGGAAAAAGGACCCACCGCCAAGCCAAGTCAAGCGGTTTTTAATGGATTCTTGTCACATTGGGTGCCAAATGTAGAAGTAACCAACCGTCTTATTAAATAAGAAACACAGAGCCAATGTAAAGATAAAAGCCCAAGAGGTCAGAGCTAAGAGCCTTACCCGCCTGCTGCCAGCTAGCCTCTTCTGCCAAGAGACCTCTCCGAAAAAAGGGAGCTACTTCCTGTGTGTTTGTCTTATAAAGATTTCCTGTTCTGCCTTCTCATTGGTTGTAAACCCAACCACATGACTGCCTCATCACTGCCTGTCTGTACAGACCTCCAGACACACATTGGAGCGTGTGTCTCCATTGCTGGCTGTATCCTTGAACACACAGAGATCTACCTAGCTCTGCCTACCAAGTGCTGGGATTAAAGGTGTGTACCACCACCACCAAGTTTTTGTTATGGCTCTAATAGCTCTGACCCCTGGGCAACTTTATTTCCTAACATACAAATAAAATCACATTTCAGTACAAATAAAATATCACCATAGTCAGGTGCATGCTTCTTATTTGGTAGAGGTATTTTTTGTTTATTTGTTTTGGTTTTTGCTTTTCAGCACTTTGAATATGTTATACCATATTCTCTCAGCACTTAGGTGATCTTTAATTGAAATAGACCTTTACTGATTACTAGAGCTTATGAATCTTCATGAGCTACTTGATAAGATCTTTGGCCAATGTGAGCTCGCTTGCTTTACATGGCAAGGCTGCTACCATTTCATTCTCAATTCACATGGAGCATCTGATCAGCTGCTGCTACATAGCAAGAATTCTGTTTGAGCTCTTGTATTGAACTGAGCAACAATATAGGAATTATAACCACCTCTGGTCTGGAGTTGTGTGTTCCATGGCCACAAGGTATGTAATTGAATTCAGCAGGTGGACAGACTTATCAAAGATTCCTGGGGTTTAGTGTGTCATAATGGATGGGCTATCTTCTATGTTCACTAGAAATGTACAGCTAAGATTTACTTTCCTGCCATACCCTAGTTAAAATAAAAAAAAACTCTCCTTATTGCTGTGGGCTGTTCTGTATGGCAAATGTGTTCCTAATAAAGCACTGATTGGCCGGTGGCTAGGCGGGAAGTGTAGGCGGGACTAACAGAGAGAATAAAAAGAGCAGGAAGGCAGAAGGAGACTGCCTGCCTGCCAGCCTGCCACCAACCACCAGGACAAGCAGCATGTAAAGGTGCCGGTAAGCCACGAGCCATGTGGCAAGGTATAGATTAATGGAAATGGATAACTTAAGATATAAGGACAGTTAGCAAGAAGCCTGCCACGGCCATACAGTTTATAAGCAATAGAAGTCTCTGTGTTTCCTTGGTTGGGTCTGAGCGGCTGTGGGACTGGCAGGTGAAAGAGATTTATCCTGACTGTGGGTCAGGCAGGAAAACTCTAGCCACACCTTATATCACCCAATTTATTGCCTTCTTTAATTTTTCTTGAAATGATTTATTACTCTTTGACACATTGCTATTTTTTTGACTTCTTTTTGTTTTACTACTTTATTGAAATTCAAGCACTTTAAGAATAAGAATACATCCATACAGTATATTTTATTATTAGTTGAAAGAACAGTATTGGAACTGAATGGAAATTTAAGAAATAGTGCTGGCCAGCCTGCAGGCAGGAGAGATACCTGCCTCCAGCTTGTGCCTCACCCCCCCACCCACTGAACACTGTCCCAAAAAGACCCCCTCTGTTATTTAATCCCAAGCACCTGAACATCCTCCCTGTGGCCAGCCCTTGTCTGAAACTTCAGCAGACTACACAGGCACACACACAAAAACACCAGTTGGAAAATCAGATGAGTGCCTGGCTCCTCAGCTGGACTGCCCTTAAGTCCAGAACCTAAGTAAACCCCAGGGCACATTCTGTTCCCCTCCCCTTCCCATCTCAGCACCAGCAAGGGAGCTGGACCCTACCCCCACCTCTAGTGGAACTCCAATGCTCTGCTGTCATTCCTACCAGCTTGCAGGCAGATGAGATACCTGCTTTCAGGCTGCACCTCCACCCCAGCTACCCAGTGGACTCTGTCTGACAAAGACCTATTCTGCCACCCAACACTAAGCAACTGAATATCCTCCCCATGGACTGCCCCCACCTGCAAACCCAGCACACTACACAGGCTCAGGCACAAACCACACCATTTGGAAAAACAGAAGACAACATAGACACATTTGTAAATCACAACAATTGGAAGAACATGCACATGCGCATGCCACACTAATTGGAAGAAAAGATGAGTAAATGTCAGTGTATGAATACATTCAACAACTGAAAGAGCAATATAGCATCACCAGTAACCAATGATCCTACAATAGCAAAACATGAACATTCCAATGCAGCTGAAACACAATAAAATGATCTTTAAAATTACTTTATGAAGATGATAGAGGCTCTTAAAGAGGAAATGAAAAATTCCCATAAGAAGTCGAGGAAAAAATTGGAAGAAATCAATAAACCCCTTAAAGAAAGTCAAGAAAAAAAAACAATCAAACAAGTGAAGGAAACAGATCAAGACTTGAAAAAATAAATGATACAGAAATAATAAAGAAAACACAAACTGAGGGAATTCTGGAAAAGGAAAATCTGGGGAAGCAAACAGAAAACATGCATGCATTATCAACAAAATACAAAAGAAGGAAGAGAGAATCTCAAGCATTGAAGATATAGAGGAAATAGATTCATCAATCAAAGCAAATCATAGATGCCATAAATTCCTAAAAAAAAAAAATCCAGGAAGTCTGGTTCACCATGAAAAGACCAAACCTAAGAATAATAGGGATAGAAGAAGAATCCTAGCTCAAATGCATAGAAAATATAATCAACAAAATCATAGAAGAAAACTTTCCCAACCTAAAGAAGAACATGACTACAAAGGTACAAGAAGCTTAAGAACACAAAATAGGCTGGAACAAAAAAAAGTCCCCTTGTCACATAATAATGAAAAACTAAACACATAGAATAAAGAAAGAATTTTAACAGCTGCAAGAAAAAAGGCTGATTAACATATAAAGGCAGACCTATCAAAATTACATCTGACTTCTCATTAGATGGGAACTCTAAAAGCCAGAAGGTCCTGGACAGACATTTTACAGAGACTAAGGGACCATGGATGCCAGCCCAGACTACTATGTCCAGCAAAACTTTCAGTCTACATAGAAGGTGAAAACAAGATATTTCCTGACAGAATCAGAATGAAACAGTATCTGTCCACAAATCCAGCACAACAGAAAGTACTAGAAGGAAAACTCCAACCCAAGCAACTCAGTTACATCCAGGAAAACACAGGCAATAGATAATAAACTCATAATAGCAAATCCCAAAGAAGGGGAACATACACATTAACATCACCACCACCAAAACCAAAAAATAGCAAAAATTAACAATCACTGGTCAATAACATCTCTTAGTATCAGTGGACTCAATTCACCAATAAAAAGACATAGGCTAACAGAATGGATCCATCCTTCTGCTGCATACAAGAAACATACCTCAACTTCAAAGACAGACATTACCTCAGAGGAAAGGGTTGGGAAAAGGTTTTCCCATCAAATAGACCTAAGGAGCAAGGTGACATAGCATTCCTTATATATAACAAAATAGACTTCAAACTAAAACCAAACAAAAGAGAGAGAAGGACATTTCATATTCATCAAAGGAAAAATCCATCATGATGAAATCTCAGTTATAAACATCTGTGCCCCATGTACAAGGACACCCACATTTGTAAAAGAAACATTATTAAAGTTTGAATCCCACATCAAATCACACATATTAATAGTGGGAAACTTCAACACCCTGCTCTCAGCAATGGACAGGTCTGCAAGACAGAAAACTAACAAAGATATAAGGGAATTAACAGATGTTATGACTCAAATGGACTTAACAGACATCTACAGAACATATCAGTCAAACACAAAAGAATATACCTTCCCTATGCACCTCATGAAACTTTCTCTAAATTTGATTGCATACAGTCATAAAGCAAATATCAATAGAGACAAAAAAAATGGAATAACCCCTTGTATCTTATCAGACCACTATGAGCTAAAGTTAGAATTCAACAACACAAACTACAGGAAACCTGCAAATTCATGGGTACTGAACAATTTTCAACTGAACCACTTCTGGGTCAAGAAAGAAACAAAGAAATTAAAGACTTCCTAGACTTCAATGAAACTGAATCTACAACATACTCAAACTTATGGGACACAATGAAAGCAGTACTAAGAGGAAAGTTCATAGCACTTAGGGCCTACATAAAAAAAAATGGAGAAATCTCACACAAGTGACTTAACAGCACACCTGAAAGCTCTAGAACTAATAGAAGCACACTCACCCAGAAGGAGTAGATGGCAGGAAATAATCAAACTCAGGACTGAAATCAGTAAAATTGAAACAAAGAAAATACAAAGAATAAATGAAACAAAGAGTTGGTTCTTTGAGAAAATAAAAAAGATAGACAAACACTTATCCAAACTAACCATAAGGCAGAGAGAGAATACCCAAATTAACAAAATCAGAAACAAAACGAGAGACATAACAACAGACTCCATGGAAATCCAGAGAATCATTAGGTCATACTTCAAAAGCCTATACTCCACAAAACTGGAAAACTAAAAGAAATGGACAACTTCCTTGATAAGTATCAAATACAAAAACTAAATCAAGGCCAGATAAACAATTTAAACAGACCTATAGCACAGAAGGAAATAGAAACAGTTATTAATACTCTCCCAACCAAAATGCCAAGAATCATGTGGTTTCAGCATAGAATTTTACCAGAATTTCAAAGAACTAATACCAATGTTCCTCAAATTGTTCCACAAAATAGAAAGAGAAGGAATATTGCTAAACTATTTTTATAAGCCCATAGTTACCCTGATACCCAAACGAAACAAGGATGCAACAAAGAAAGAGAATTACAGACCAATTTCTCTCATGAATATTGATGCAAAAAATACTCAATAAAATACTAGCAAAAAGAATCCAAGAGTACATCAAAAAAATCATTCACCATAATCAAGTAGGCTTCATCCCAGAGATGCAAGGATAGTTCAACTTATGAAAATCTGCCAGTATAATACAAAATATAAATAAACAAAGAAAAAACACATGGTCATCTCATTAGATACTGAAAAAACCTTTGACAAATCCAACACCCCTTCATGAGAAAGGTTTTGGAGAGATCAGGAATACAAGGAACATACCTAAACATAATAAAGGCAACACACAGCAAGCCAATAGCCAATATCAAATTAAACAGAAAGAAACTCAAAGCAAGTCCACTAAAGTCAGAAAGAAGACAAGGCTATCCACTCTCTCCATATCTATTCAATATAGGACTTGAGATTCTAGTTAGAGCAATAAGGTATCAAAAGGAGGTCAAAGGGATACAAATTGGAAAGGAAGAATTCAATTTTTCATTATTTGCATCAATCTTTCATTATTTGCAGATGATAAGATAGTATACATAAGTGACCCCAAAAATTCTACCAGGGAACTCCTACAGTTGATAAACACCTTCAGTAAGGTTGCTGGATACAATATTAATGCAAAAAATAAATCAGAAGCACTCCTCTATACAAATGATAAATCAGCTGAGAAAGAAATCAGAGAAACATGCTTTACAATAGCCACAGATAATCTAAAATATATTGGGGTAAATCTAACCAAACAAGTGAAAGTCCTATATGACAAGTATTCTAAGTCTTTGAAGAAAGAAATTGGGGAAGAGATCAGAAAAAATGCAAAAACATCCCATGCTTGTGGATTTGTAGGATTAACATAGTAAAAATGCCAATCTTACCAAAAGCATTCTACAGATTCAATACAATCCCCATTAAATCTGACAGAATTCTTCACAGACCTTGAAAGAACAATATTCAACTTCATATGGAAAAACAAAACAAAACAAAACAAAACCCAGTATAGTTAAAAGAATCCTGTACAATAAAGGAACTTCTGGAGGTATCACAATCCCTGACTTCAAGCTCTACTATAGAACTATGCTAATAAAACAGTTTGGTATTGGCATTAAAACAGACACATGGATCAATGGAATTGAATCAAAGACACTTACATAAGTTCACACATCTATGAACACCTGATTTTTGACAAAGAAGCCAAAAATATACAATGAAAAAAAGAAAGCATCTTCAACAAATGGTGCTGGCATAACTGGATGGTGGCATGTAGAAGAATGCACATAAATCAATATCCCTGGCTCTGCACAAAACTCAAGTCCAAGTGGATCAAAGACCTCAACAGAAACCCAGTTACACTGAACTTGATAGAAGAGATAATGGGAAGTAGCCTTGAACACATTGGCACAGGAGACTACTTCCTGAATGTAACACCAGTAGCACAGACACTGAGATTGACAATTAATAAATGGGACCTCTTGAAACTGAAAAGCTTCTGAAAGGCAAAGGACACTGTCAATAAGACAAAATGGCAGCCTATAGAATGGGAAAAGATCTTTACTAACCCTACATCTCACAGAGGGCTAATCTCCAAAATATGTAAAGAAATCAATAAACTATACATCAAAATAGCAAATAATCCAATTTAAAAATGGAGTACAAATTTAAATAGAGAATTCTCAACATAAGAGTCTTGAATGGATGATGTACACTTAAAGAAGTGTTCAACATCCTTAGCTATCAGGATAATGCAAATCCAAACAAATCTGAGATACCATCATACACCTGTCAGAATGGCCAAGATCAAAAATGCTAAAAATAGCATATGTTGGCAAGGATGTGGAGTAAGGGGAACATTCCTCCACTTCTGGTGGGAATGCAAACTTGTATAGCCACTTTGGAAATCAGTACAGTGGTTTCTCAGAAAATTGGGAATCAATCTACCTCAAGACCCAATGATACCACTCTTGGGCATATACCCAAAGGATGCTCAATCATACCACAAGGTCACTTGCTCAACTATGTTCATAGCAGTATTATTCATAATAGCCAGAACCTGGAAACAACCTAGATGCTCCTCAACCAAAGAATGGATAAAGAAAGTGTGGTATGTCTATGCAATGTGGAATTATTCAGCAGAAAAATAAAAACAAAAAAATCAATGACATCATGAAATTTGAAGGCAAATGGATGGAAGTTTAAAAACTCATCCTGAGTGAGGTAACCCAGACCCAGAAAGAAAAACCCAATATGTACTCACTCATAAATGGATATTAGATGTAAAGCAAAGGATAACCATTCTACAATCATCAGCCCCAAAGAAGCTAGGTAACAAGGAGGACTCTAAGAGGAAATAGATGAGATGTCCTGGGTAATCTGGGGGTGGGGAGGGAGAAGAGGGGAGAGGATGGGTGGATGGGAACATGAGGTATCAGAATGGTTGTGTTGGGGGTGGGACAAAGGTGGAGGATAATAAATGATATATCTTGATAGAGGGGCCATTAAGGGGTTAGGAAGAAACCTGGTACCAGTGAAACTCCCAGGAAATCACAAGGATGACCCTGGCTAAGAATCCCACAAATAGTGGTTCCTGAACTGGCCTTCCCCTATAATCAGATTGGTAACTACCCTATTTGTCATCATAGAGCCTTTATCCAATACCCAATGGAAGCAGATGGAGAAATCCACAGCCAAGCACTGGGCCGAGCTCTGGGAGTCCCATTGAAGAGAGGGAGGAAGGAATATATGAGCAATGGTGCACCAAGATTACAGTGGGAAAACCCACAGAAACAGCTGATCTAAGCTTGTGGGAACTCACAGACTCTAAACAGACAGCTAAAGATCCAGCATGGGACCAACCTAGGCCCTCTGCATCTGGGTGACAGTTGTGTAGCTTAATCTTTTATGGGACCCCTAGAAGTGGGACCAGGACGTGTCTCTGATGCCTGAATTGTCCTTTGGATCCTACTCCCTATGGTGGGATGCTTTGATGCAGGGGGAAGGAGCTTGGTCCTGCTGCAACTTGATATGCCATGCTTCGTTGATTCCCAAGTGAGACCTTATGCCATCTAAATGGAGAGGGAGGAGGAGTTGGTTGGGGGCAGGGTAGAAGGGAGGTGGAGGATGGAATGGGAGGGGGAAATGTGGTTAGTATATAAAATAAAGAAAAAAAACAATGTTGGTGTTTGTGATATTATTTCTAAACTTTTAATGACTATTTTCAAATAAAATTTATATAAGGTACTTCTTGTGCATAAATTTTGTATATTTAATATCTTACTTCATCATCATATAAAGTCAGTTTAATCTGACTTAGTAGTCATTATACAATAAGAAACTGAGACTCTCTGAAGGGAAACACCTGGTTAAAATGACATTAGTAACAGACCAAACTAATATAAGAAGTTTTGCTCTCTGCCTAAGATTCCTTCATATACTCTTTCCAGAGCTGTATAGGGGAATGAAAAGAAATTTGTGACATACAGCCAAGCTGTCTAAATTCATATAATGTTAGAATCACCTGGACATGAAACATTTCTGATTGTTTTCAGAAATATTTCAGTAATTTAAAGACCTTTTCTTTTTTCTAAGCCACCTATGAATATTTTATTTGCTCACTGCCTGGGAATATTTTGTAGATTCTTCAGCTCAAATAAATGAGCAGTCTGCATAGAAATCAATGCTTATTGTTTACCTTGCACACATAAGAAACTGATAGTTGCTCAATAGAATATTGCTACTTCTTCCATGTTTAAATGTTCTTCTCTGGTGGGAGTGTGTTATGTCTTTACATCACTTTGGTGTCAGCACAAATACCAACCTCCAAGAAAGGTCTTTGCTGAATACATTATTAGAAGAAAGCAATGTCTCTTGCTTCTCTTTCCCAATCATACTTTTTCCTTTGATTAATATCCTTTGCTTCAGCATCTTTTGTTTGTTTAAATAGCATTATTTGCTTAACTATTAATTATTAAAAGCCTTTGTAAGCTAGAATGACAGTTCCCTGATAGTAAAACTTTTCTGTTAATTGTTTCATCTCCAACAC
Source organism: Peromyscus attwateri (assembly GCA_902168425.1). Classification (NCBI taxonomy): domain Eukaryota; kingdom Metazoa; phylum Chordata; class Mammalia; order Rodentia; family Cricetidae; genus Peromyscus; species Peromyscus attwateri. The sequence goes on along the minus strand of CABHPP010139475.1, from coordinate 25,848 downwards.
CTAGTAGAGTACCACACATGTAGTAGGAATTCAATTAAAACATATTGATTGAAAGAATATTGTGGTGGTTTGAAAGAAAATGGCTCCTAAAATGATTGGCACTATTGGGAAATGTGGCTTTGTTGGAGTAGTTGTGGCCTTATTGGAGGAACTATGTCACTATGGGGGTGGACTTTGAGTTCTCCTGTGCCCAAGCTAGACTCAGTGTGACACACAGTTGCTTCTGCTGCCTGAAACTCAAGATGCAGGACTCTCAGCTCCTTCTCAAGCACCACGTCATCCCACATGCCACCATGCCACCTGCCATAATGATAATGAACTAAAACTCTAAACTCTAAACTAGTTCCAATTAAATGTTTTTATTTAGAGACGTTTTCATAGGCATAGTGCTTCTTCACAGCAATACAAACCCCAACTAAGACAGAAGTTGGTACTAGGGACTGTGTTATTGCTATGATTGGCCTGACCATGATTCTGTTTGGAGAAATGTGGAATACTTTGGGACTTAGGACTAGAAAAGCAATTTAACTCTTTAAGTAGTGCTTAATTGGCCATCCTAATAGAAACATGGAATGTTGAGGGTGATTTGAACTTCAGGGGCTTGGATCAAGAGGTTTCAGAGGAGAAGAATATTAGTATGTGGCATAGAGACTGATCTTATAGTATTTTTTGTGAAAAATGTGTCTTATTCTTGCCAAAAAGTCTGCCTGGGGTTAAAGTAAAGAGTTTTGGATGAATTCCCTTGGCACAGGAAATCCCAAACCAGCCTAGTATATTGAATTTGTCATATGGTTATTAGCTGTCACCTCTTATGTAGATCTATAATGAAAAGCAGCAAGCTGAGAAAGAAAAAATACAGAATGTACCATTTGTGGAGGAAAGAGGCAGCAAAAAGTGGATGGAGCTAAGTCCTGTATTCACGGATAAACAAATTAAAAATGAAATAAAGGGAGTGTTGACCACAGGGCAAGACCTCACCCAGCTAACCTTCCATCTTGTGAAGAGTAATTAAAGAACAGCTTTGGCACAGGTATGGTGGTACATACCTTTAATCCCAGCACTCAGGAGCAAGAGGTATGTATATCTCTGAGTTTAAGGGCCACCTGATCTACAGATTGAGATTCAGGACAGCCAAGCTTGGACAGTGAAGGAAATCATTGAAAACAAAGCTGGTGAAGATGTAATTAAATGAGGGGACATGTTCCAGCCGCAGCCTCCAGTGGAGCTTGGCAGATTTGTCCATGTGGTTATAGCTTTAGAGTCAAGGTAAGAAAAAAGGAGTTATGGAATATTTCTCTAGGACTAAGAAAAGCCACTGAGGCCATGCATGTGTCAGGGGTATTCATGTATGAAGGCCTAGAGAGGCCATTGTGTGAAGCTGTGAAGGTGAGGCATGGATTGCCTTCGAGACTCCAAGATGTTGGAGATTCCAGAGTCATTGGATATCTGCCGGGAAAAGCTACCAACAGGGAGTGGAACCAGCCCATGAAAAAGTAGTATGTTGCAGTCAACAAAGGTGAAAGAGTTGTAGATCAGAAGAATGTTTTAACATCAGGCATGGAAATGCAGAGTTTGGAGTTTGTCCAGATGGTTTTTGGTTTTGCTCTGTGCCGGTATTTTCTCATTATGTTCCCTTCCCTACATTTTGGAATGATAATCTATCCCATGCCACTGTATGTTGGGAGTATGTGATCTGATTTTTTTTAATATGTAGGGGATTACAGTAAAGTGATTATATTGTTGTAGGGTCCATTTGGATCAAACACAACTCAGAACCCAAGTCAGTGTAGAAAAGAAAAGTTTATTTTAATCAAACTGCTACTGATCAATCATGAACACAGAACCAACATGGGAGCTAAACTGTGACCCCAAGCCAAAATGTTACAGAGCTTTTAAGTCTGAAAAACACAAGTAGCTGGGCCAAGTTAAGTTACACTTTTCCCAAATCAGAATTCAGGAATAAAGGATGTTCAAGGGGACTTTTCTTTGTGGTACAATTATCCTGTTCTCATTGCTTAGTTTGCTAAACTGTGGCTTGGTTGCTTGTCCAATATTCATGTCTCAGCTTTTCAAACAGTATATCAATTACTCCAGGTGGTCTTCAGAACTTTATTTGACACCTATTCAAAATGGATTTTTTACACAAAATGGCTTCTATTTCATTAATTTATATCCCCCCTTGTTTTTGTACATTATTCAAATCCTTAATTATCTGTTTCAGAGTATAAAGGCTTGTATTGGGTCCTTTGGACCATGATCTTAAATGAATTAACTCTAGATTTAATAAATTTAACTAAGCACTGAAGATGCAAGGCCCTATGAAAAGCAGAAGAAAAAAGGCCAACGGTCCTGTTAAAGCAGTGAGCAAGCAGCCTAGCCAAGGAGATTCTGGAACCAGGTGCCAGCCTGCATCCTTTGTTCCTCCCTATCCAACAGATTTTTTGTTGGTTTGTTTTGCTTTTTGAGACACAGTTTCTCTGTGTAGTTTTGGTGCCTGTCCTGGATCTCACTCTGTAGACCAGGCCGTTCTTGAATGCTGTAGATATCGCTCTGTATGCTATGAATGTGTTGCTCTGATTGGTTAATAGATAAAGTGCTGATTGGCCAGTAGCCAGGCAGGAAATATAGGCAGGACAAGCAGAGAAGAGAATTCTGGGAACAGGAAGGCTGAGTCAGGAGTCGCCAGACAGACACAGAGGAAGCAAGATGTAAAGATACCGGTACGCCACAAGACATGTGGCAAGGTATAGATTTATAGAAATGGGTTAATTTAAGATATAAGAACTAGAAAGCAAGAAGCTTGCCATGGCCATACAGTTTATAAGTAATATGAGTCTCTGTGTGTTTACTTGGGTCCACATGGCTGCAGGACTGGCGGGTGAGAGAGATTTGTCCTGACCATGGGCCAGGTGGGACACATAAAAACTATCAGCTACACTCAAACTCACAGAGATTCGCCTGGCTCTGACTCCAAAGTGCTGGTATTAAACGCATGTGCCACCACCACCCAGCTCTGTTTTACTTTTGCTAAGGTGTCTCAGACTATCCCAAATGATTGGCATAAAATGAACAAGTTTCCCTCAATGCCATATAGGGACATCTATCCTTAAGAAATAATAGACCTTTTCCTTTTCTGTTTTGTATGGCTACTTCTGCCAGGAAGTTTGTTTTTCTGTTATAAAGCTTTTGTCTACTGGAGTTGTCTCTTCCAATCACAAATGATGTTGTTCCTAGAGCTGTTGAGCCAGTGATTCCTGCTCCTACAAGCAAAGGTATGAGAGTGGGATGGGCTCTTTAGAACCAAGTAGCTCTGTTGAGGCATATATGAGCTCATCCTACTGGACCACTGAAGTATAGAATGTGAGGGATGATGTGAATAAGAATACAGAGGTCAGATTTTTCTGAAAAAAATGGGTTATGACCACACAGGGGGTAATACTAAACATGCAGGTGTACCAGATGGTAGGTGGGCTCATGAGAAGGATAGCATCCTAAAATCTACGTCTTTTGCCAGGGATGGAGTATGTATAGTTATCATAACAATATCACCCATAAGGAGATTTGTCTGAAGAAAAAGCTGTTGACCTCAAGCATGTTACTATGCCCTGGATATCCACTAATGTGATAGACACATGAGTGAAACAAAGGCTTCTATAATCTGCCTGGCCCAAGATTGTCATACTGATAGCTGACTGTACTGGCTGGTTTTGTGTGTCAACTTCATACAAGCTAGGGTCATCAGAGAGGAAGGATACTCATTTGAGGAAATGCTTCCATGAGATACAACTGTAAGGCCTTTTCTCATTTAGTGATCAATGGTGGAGGGCCCACCCTATGGTGGGTGGTGCTATCCTTGGGTTGGTGGTCCTGAGTCCTATAAGAAAGCAGGCTGAGCAAGCCATGAGTATCAAGCCAGTAAGCAACACTACTCCATGGCCTCTGCACCAGTTCCCACCTCTAGCATACGGCCCTGTTCGAATTCATGTCCTGACTTCCTTCAATGATTAACAGTAATATGGAAGTTAAGCCAAATAAACACTTTCCTCTCCAATTTGCTTTTTGGTCATGGTGTTTGGTTATAGCAGTAGAAAACCTTTGAGATTATAGGGGCCAATTACATTAGAACTACTACACTTATGTTTTCCCTGCTTCCTATTGGCAAGGGGGTTAGGCATCCCAAGTTTTTAATGTTATTATGACTGGATTGCATGTCTTGGGGCCTGTGGTGGTTTAAAAGAATATGACATCCAACTCTTAGAAGAAGTGGCCTTGTTGGAGGAAATTGTTACTGTGGTGTAGCTGAAAGTTTTCTGTGTTCTGTCTGGTCCACAGCCACTCAGACCTAAGTAAAACACAGAGGCTTATATTTATTAAAAGCTGCTCTGCCATTAGCTCAGGCCTACCACTGACTAGCTTTTATACTTAAACTCAGCCTATTTCTGTTAATCTATATGTTGCCACATGTTCCGTGGCTTTACCTGTGTGCCATTACATGCTGTTCCCTGGATGTTGGGCTGGTGTCTCCTGACAAAGCCTTCCTCTTCCCAGAATTCTCATTGTCTGCTTATCACACCTATACTTCCTGCCTGGCTACTGGACAATCAGTGTTTTATTAAACCAGTATACAAAATCATTATCCCACAGCACTTAGAGGTGGGCTTTGAGGTCTCAGATATGCTCAATCCATGCCCGTTGAGACAGAAAACTTCCTGTTTCTTGCACAAGACGTAGAACTCTCAGCTACCTCTCTCAGCATCATGTCTGCCTGCACACTGCCATGTCCCACCATGATGATAATAGACTGAAACTCTGAATTGTAAGCTACCAAACTAAATGTTTTCCTTTAGAAGAGTTGCCATGGTCATGGTGTCTCTTCACATCCATAGAAACCATAACTAAGACAAGGACCCTATAGGAAAAGTTATTGACAATTTAGATATGTATGAATTGATCCCTATCTCCCCCCATCCAGAGGTCCATATATCACATCTCCAATGATGACAATAATATTCATCCTTATTTCCCCATCTGCTATTTTCATATTTATACCCAGGCTCAGCTGGGCAAACATAGTAGGAGGCTCTGTACAGTAGTTTTCAAATACCAGATTTCTACATACAGCCTACTGGTATGTGATTTTCCTATTCCTGATAGAGAGTCAATGCTTTTGGGGCATCAAACTTAAAGGTAGAGGCTACCAGGTGTGTGTGCTGACTGACATTAGCAATGAACTCCTCAGTTTTGGTATTTATAAGTATCCAGTAATAGGCTCATGGGTGAAGGTGATTTGAGGCTGCCTTTGTAGAGAACAAATATATCAAAAAATGGGAAAGAGTCAACTTTTGATCATTCTTTGTTTTAGCAGTTTTAGAGGATCTCTCTGTGTGGTCCATCTTTCTAAGTCATGTTCATTTGTTTCCCAGCAGGAACTGGTTTCATATCAGTGTGGTGAATCTAGGAATGAATACCATTGGCTTTGACCATGGTGGGAGTGGTAAGGATTATGATGTGGGACCCTGTACTGTGGGAGCTCAAAGTCTCTTTCTGGTGGCACCTTACCCAGACTATCTCTCCTGATTCATAATTCTGGGGGATGACTGGTGGCAGGGCATGTAGGTGCTGGATCAGCTTGTACAGGCCTTCTTGTGTTCTCTGCAGTGCCTTTAGTGACTGGAGTAAAGAAAAATTAGATATTTCAGCAATCAGTTCAGATTTGAGCTTTAGAAATATAGGGGGAGGTCTCCCATATATGATCTTGTATCAGGTCAGACCCTGAATGTAGAAGGTATTTCTGGCCCTCAAAGGGGCAAACAGTAGGAGACCCATACAGTTATCACCAGTTCCATTGTTATTTACCTAACATGAGAATGAACCATGAGATACAAGGAAACACACTTTAGTAATTTCATTGGGGGAATAGGAAGTAGGGAGAGTGGGAAGGCCTGCTGGAGAAATGTGGTGGAAGGGGGGGATAGGTGGAGTCTACTTTTAAGGATGACCTCAGGCATGCCTATAGGGGCTTACATAGCCACACCATGCATGAACATATATGGCCATGATGTGCACAGATTACATAGGACATGAGATCCTGGGGTGACTAGGCATTTTGTCTGAATGCTAACAGTGCAAGTGTGGCCATGGAAACCCCGGAAGTGGCTGAAAAGGTGTTGGGAATGATAATATCTGTGGTGAATTTAGTCAAGACTTCCTTTAAGTTCCATTATATTCTTTCTACTCTCCTAGACTTTGGGGTGATATACACAATGGAGTTTCCAATTGATCCCCAATGCTCTAAGTAAATCTTGGATAGGCTGAGAGATAAAAGAAGGTCCATTATTGGATCCTAGGAATGAGGGGACATTGTACCTTGGGATGGAGTTCCTCTAACAGTTTCTTTACTATTACCTCCAGTGTTTCTTTCTTTGTGGAGAATGTTTCATTCCATCCTGAGAAAAAGTCTACAAAAACCAGTAAATACTTATATCCATACCAACCTGGTTCAATTTCTGGGAAGTTGCCCTCCCAGTAGACTTCAGGGACAGTACCCCTTTCTCTCTTGCCTATACGGTGAGATCTTCTAGCTGAGTTAGTTGCTTGGCAGGTGAGGCATCTGGAGACTATATCATGGAGGATCTGCTCCAGGGGATGCATGAAGTAATCTCTGTTGAGAATGTCAGTGAGTTTAATCCTACCTAGATGGGTCCCATTATGTAGCTGCTGTGACAAGATTCTGCCCAGGACTTATGTTAGGATTATCCTACCTCATCAGTGGTAAAGAATCATCTATCCTTGACAAGGTGAGTCTTGGTTAGCTTTTGGATAGCTTCAAGATCATCCTTTAAGTAGGAAGAGTGAGTAGGCACTATGGGTGCTGGCACTATGGTGAGAGCCTGTAGGTTCTGGGTCTCTAAGCCGGCTTCACTGGCAATTTGGTCTGACTTGTTTCCTATCACTATTGGTGAATTATTCTTTTGGTGGTTGGGACAATGAATTATCACCACTCTAGAAGGCATGCAAATAGCAGTTAATAAGTTCAGTATCTCCTGTTTGCCTTTGTTAGTATTACCCTCTGGAATGGGAAGTCCTCTTTCTTGGTAGATAGCCCTACGTATGGGAGATGTGGCAAAGACATATCTACTTGCAGTATAAATTTTAACTGTCTTTTCTCTGCCTAGTTTAAGGTCCTGTGTTAGGGATATCAATTAAGCCCATTGGGCTGAGATGGCAGTAGGTAGAGCCTGTGCACAGAGGACTTCTGATAGGGTCACTACAGCTGCCCCTGCTAACATCTGTCCTTGATCCATGAAGCTAATCACATCTGTAAACATAGTAATGTCTGGATCTTTCCATGCTACATAATTCAGGTCAGGCCTTAGCTCTTCAAAATGGGAAGTAGTCTCTAAATAGTCATGATGGGGTTTCCCTGTGGGGTTTGGCAGCAAGGTTGCTGAATTGAGGTCAATGGACTGAACAGAGATGATCTTTGGTTGACTTAAGAGAAAAACCTGATAGTAGATCAACTGAACATTTGCAATCCACTGATCAGGTGGGGTCCCATTATCTCAGTTTTCTCAGGGTCCCCAAAGATGCCATCACCAGTAGACAACAGGTAAGGATTTTAAAATGATGATGCCCAAATTCCCAAATTTGGAATGCGTAGTTTCTGGTTGTTCAGTGGATTACAGATGTTTATCATTGGTTAGAAGGGTTGTTATTGGTCACGGTCAGGAAGGAAACTAAGCAAAAGAGATCAGATTTTAAGATCTCATTCTGAAAAGAGGGGATATAGGAATGATAGGGAAAAGTATAGATTATATTATTGAATCTACTTTTAAAATAAAAAAATCAACTACAAATATCAAATATTTTACATTGGTATGGATTTTTGTATATTGATGCATATTTAAGGTTATTTTTAATTATATATATATATATATATATATATATATAATTTCTACTCTTGTTTTAGGTATTGTACTTATGTAGCTCATTGAAAATTTAATGTAAAGTCCATTCCTTGAAATCTATTTAGGATAATAAAGAAATACAGGTAGTAGTTTATCATCTACAACAAACAAATTTATAGTCATGTTAGGTATGTTTTCAAGGTCAAATAGAGACCTATTTTAAATAGATAGATGGTCTTTAAACACTTTAGAGACCTTTATAATATGGCATTTAAAATGTTTCAATAGCGTAAGCCTTTTCATGACAGTGGGACACATCTGCTCCTGGAAGTACCACTTTATTTCAAAAGAGGATGATGGGCATAAAAGAAAACTCTGTATGGAGGTTTCTTTCATTTTCACAAATTTAGCCACCAGGCAAGGAACTGCCCTTGCATCAACTTTAACAAGCAGAACACAAAAGACGGTGACTATTGAACTTTGCCAAGACAAGATAGGACAGTCCTTCAAAAATCCCTGCTTTACAAAAGATCTATCAGATATTCTAGACCCATAGGCTGAAAATGGATTCCTCAGTATTGCAGAGGAGCCTTGAGGTAACTTTCTAGGCAGTCAGATGTCTTTAGTTTCTATAGTTTTGGAAGTTGCTTGCTCTGCACTTTCTGTTTCTGAAGAATATAAGAATATTATATTCTTCTCCAGTCTCTGATGAGGATGGAGATTAGATTGGCATAGTTACAATTTTCCTTAGTTCTGATAGAAAATAAATTAGATGCAAAACTATGGACTCACCAAGATAGGCTAGATAATGAATTATTTTCTCTGAATTTACCAAATACTAATGGACTGGACATTGTGAATGTATTTCTATTTTTTTACTTGATAATTCTTCTTATTGTATACACTTTTACTATGTTAGAATTAAAATTTTTCCTTTTTTATTTAGACACAAAGGGGGAAATGTTTCAGGAGAATTGTTTACATTGCTACTCCACTGTGCCAATAAAGTTAGACCTGGAATAAAAGGGTGAAGTCAGAAATTGGCTGACCAGATTTACCCATAGACATGTTGGAGAATTGAGGAAGTTGGATAGACAGGGATAGAAAGAGATAAGGAGAGGCTTGGGTAGATTTTGAGGGCTGTTGGATCTGGAAAATATGGAGAGTAGGGTCAGCCAATTGTATCTCCACTTTTCCTTTGATTCATCAGGTTTTTAATCTCAATTTTGACACCTGAGTTTTTATTAATACTACAAAAATTAGTTAAATTCATTACAGGGCACTCATGTAGATCTCTTCTCTTCTCCTTCACAGGGTCATCCATGTGTCCCTCCTAGGGTCTTTCCCTGTTAGCTAGCCTCTCTGGAGTTGTGGATTGCAGTCTTGCCATCCCTTCCCTCACATTTAGTATCCACTTATGAGTGAGTACATACTATGTTTGTCCTTCTGAGTCTGGGTTAACTCACTCAAGATGATATTTTCTAGTTCCATCCATTTTCCTGCAAATTTCATGATATCATTGTTTTTTACTGCTGAGTAGTACTCCATTGTGTATTTGTGCCATATTTTCTTTATCCATTCTTCAGTTGAGGGGCATCTAGGTGGTTTCCAGGTTCTTTCTATTATGAATAATGCTGCTATGAGCATAGTTGAGCATGTGTCCTTGTGGTAAGATTGAGCATTCCTTGGGTATATGCCCAAGAGTAGTATAACTG
>CABHPP010139474.1:0-68185 GCA_902168425.1 Peromyscus attwateri | reverse complement strand
TGAAGGTTGGGATTATATACTCTACTATTAAACACAGCCAAACAGTTCTTTAAATGGACAACTAAATTCTACTGTATATTCATACACTTATAAATCCTTTACAAGGCACTGAAAGGCAGAGATAAAAAGGAAGTAGCCAGATGGCAACATTACTGGGTATTATAGTGTAGTGGTTAGATACACGACCCTCCTAAGTCTTGGTTCCACCACTGCTGGCTCTACCAAGGTCTTTCGCTGGTATAGTCTTATTAGCTACCTAGTCTCAACACTCTGACCTTTCAAGGTCAAGAACTTACCTTAATGCTTTATTGAGGGGAGGGGGGAACTCAACATACAAAAGAACAAAGAGCCTACCTAGAAAAACAGCTTTCCCAGTCCTGCCAAGGAAACTGCCTTGCAACCCAAATTTACTATAAATTCTGTCCAGTACTGTAGCCTCCTTTTCCAAATGTGATATCAAAATACAAACTGGGGACCTCAGATCACAGCTAAAATAGTTGGCTGCCCAAAGAAGCAGCTTGAAGCCAGATAACAATGGAAGAATGAGACTTGAGTTCAGTCCCTGTGATCCATATCATCAAAGGAGAGAACCAACTTCCACAAGTCGTCCTTGACCTCCACACATGAGCCACGGCATGTTTGCAACCCCCCAAAAATGTTAAAAAAAGGAAGAGTAACTGGAAGAAAATAGAAAACACCAAAATACAAGAAAATGGGTATTATATCATGACACTTGCTTCAAATTTGTGCAAATATAGTTAATATGCACATATGACCTAACAAAATGTATTTCTTACTGTAGCTCTGGATTTAAAAATAAACAAACAAAACATTAGCCAAGTAGGGCAAGCTCCATAATTCCAGCACTTAGAAGGTGGAGGCAGAAGGATCAGTAAGTAGCTCAAGGTTAGACTTGGCAACACAGTGAGATTGAGGTTAGCCTGGTCTATATGAGACTCCACCTGAGGCCCGCAGAGGTAGCGCCCCAGCTCCAGTCCCGGGCCGCACAGGGGAAGTCAACAACTGAAATATTTACTTTTAAATATCACAAGGTCTTTACATAAAAACAATCTATTTGAAGTAATTTCAGACACTATGTCACAGACAGAAAAATAATGACATACCGACTACAGGAAATCTGCTCAGCCATACAGAAGGCATTAGCAACTCTGCTCAGTATTGCATGCCTCTGAATGCAGCAGTTCTGCTCTGGACCCTGAAAACCCTGCTTTGAGTAAGTATGCAGAGGGACTACTGTATCATAAAATGATATGTAAGCTGCTATCTTATCAAAATAGAACAAAACCAAACAAACCCTTCTGAAATAAATACAACTCCCATATTCCTTCATTGCAAGAAACATATAAACCTGAAAACTAAATTATGAGGCACAAAAACAGGCCACAAATTTCAGAGAAGAGAATTTTCCTTGTCAAACCTCAGCCAAGTAATTGTCCAGATTCATAGAGGTGACTTCCCAGGAGAGCATCTCCCTTTCTCATATGGAATCACCACAGTTAGCAGAGATCCTTTGTATAATTAGGAAAACATCAACTTCAAAGACAAATTTGAGATCAAATCCTAGCTCCAACTACTGACTAGCCAGTTACTAACATCATGGAATCAATTCTCCTACACAATTACAGGCAGAATTAAATGAGATGTCATATCCTCAGTAACTTCTGAAAGGACACAGGTGCATGAGACAAACAGTATTAACTTAAGGAATTTATTGTATACAGAAGGAATTAGTAATGGAGAGATTCTAAATATAGTTAGTGGATTTTGAACTAAGGAATGAAATTTTTTGATAGTGACTAAAGATAGGCTAATACCTTCCTGAAAGCTTGCCATCAAGATCAGGGTGTTATAAATGAGTGGTACAGTGCTTGGCTAGTATGTGAGGCCCCAGGTTCAATTCCCCAGGGATTGGGAATCCAGTCAAATTTGTCACATTAATTAATCAGCATTCTGCCCCCACTTTGGGGAAACATTTTTTCAATAGTAATAAAACTATAGAAGAATGTTCTACTCCTTTCCTCCAGTCCTATCTTTGGGGAAGCTGTGTGAAGAAGAATGCAGCTGTGGCCAGTGGCTTGCAACCATGAGATAATGAACAACAAAAGCAATTTGATGAAGAATGTATGGAGTTTTTGCAAGTCTGACGAACTGCTGAGTTACAAAAACAAAGGATGAGCTGCTTAATTCTAGAGGCCTCTTCAGAAAAAACAACATTTTAAAGGTGAAAGTTATTATTACTTGGAATCCTGTTAATTACACCTGAAAATATGCTAAATGCTAAATATCTCTTAAGTTATTTTCTTTTGGGAGTGTTTAGAAATATGGCTCCAATAACCTTCACTGGAGCTGTTTGTTTCTGCCATGTACCAGTCTTGGCATACATCACTGGCATCATCTCACTTAATCCTCACAGCAACCCTCTGAGATAAACCAGAAATCTGAGCAGTGAAGTCATGTGTCCAAAGTAGTTAAGCTGGTACTCAGCAAGTGGATCAGGACACAGGTCTCTCAATCTAACTGTATTTCACCCACTCAGCTCCAAATAACATGATGAAGGCAAAATCCTCCACTTCCTATTTTTTGAGCCTACAATTTCTCCAGTCCATTAAAAGAACTTTTTTTCCTAATTGTCTAGATATTTGCTGGAAGGATGGAGCTCGGGGTAGCTGTCCATCATGGATGATTATTCTACTATGCAGGAAGAGAAGGTGAACTAATGTCCTTTGCTGTGTTCTTTTAACCTAACAGTGATTACAGAGTCAACTTACCTTAAACTGCAAAGAACAAAAGGCAGCACTGGTTTTATGAGTAAGAAGTGGAGTGCCAGTATTAGGGTGAATCCCACGCTTTTTAAGACTACATAATAGGTACTTTTCCTACCACCACTGAATAAAAATGAGAACGTATTCATTATATTTAAAATATACTGTTTTCTTAAAAAGTAACACTCTCATTGTAAAAAATCTAGAAAGTCTAGAAAAGTACACAGGAGAAAATAGAAATCACCTACAACTTATTAACAGAGATAATCATGCTGAAATTTAGGTTTGACCCTCTTTCACTTTCCCCGTTTTTCCTAGGCATAAATATTTTATCTGGATATTTTATTCTTTCATTTTCTATTTTCTTCAAAATTTCCCCCATGGCACACATTAAAAATTCTTTAAAAACAGACTGGCTTCAGAGGCATAATCTAAATAGATGTATCATTTGTTTCATTCTGCACATGAAATAATCTATGGTAGTTTTTTTCTCCCTTTCAGTTATATATAATGCTGGCACGAATATCCCTTTTGTTAAACTTTAGCACTTATTATTTTCCCTGTATGGATTCTTAGAAGCAGAATTAAATTTAATGTTACTAAAAATCTAATTTTCTCTAAAAATCTAATTTTCAGAAAAGTAGCAATTAGCATTAGAGCTAATTTTCCTTTTTTTCTAAGACAGGGGTCTCACTGTGTGGCCCTAGCTGTTCTAGAACTCACAGAGATCTACCTGTCTCTGCCTCCTAAATGCTGGGATGAAAGGCATGTGCCATCACACCTGGCCCACAAACAATAAGGTTTCTTTCTCTTCGTTATGTTTTCTTTGATGTTGAATAAGCTGTGAGCTATAACGATAGGCTTTCCCACACTCACTGCATTTATAGGGTTTCTCTTTAGTATGGGTTCTCAAATGTAGAATAACTTGAGAAGTCTGTCTGAAGGTTTTCCCACATTCATTACATTTATAAGGCTTCTCTCCAGTGTGAACTCTCTGATGATCAATAAGGTTTCGATTAGAAGTAAAAGCTTTCCCACACTCATTACATTTATAAGGTTTCTCTCTACGATGAAGTCTCTGGTGTTCACTAAGAGCCTTCTTCAAGATGAATGCTTTTCCACACTCATCACACTCATAGGGCTTCTCTCCACTGTGAATTCTCTGATGGTCCATAATCTTTGTATTAGAACCACATGTTTTCCCACACTCTTTACATTTGTAAATCTTTTTTCCTCTGTGCATTCTCTGATGTTGAGTAAGGTTTGAACTCCTGCTAAATGCTTTCCCACACTCAATACAAGTGTAGGGCTTCTCGCCAGTGTGAACTCTGTGATGAGAAATAAGTCCTGAACTCCGACTAAAGGCTTTCCCACACTCTTTACATTCGTATGTTTTCTCTCCGCTGTGGATTCCCTGGTGCCGGATGAGATGTGACTTACCACTGAAACATTTCCCACACTCACTACATGTGTATGGCTTCAGTCCTGTGTGAATTCTCCGATGGACCACAAGGTTGGAGCTATGACTGAAGGCTTTCCCACATTCCTTACACTTATAAGGCTTCTCTCCTGTGTGGATTCGCTCATGCACAGTGAGGTTGGCACTCTGACTAAAGGCTTTTCCACACTCAGTACACACATATGGTCTCTTTGCACCATGACCTCTCTTGTGTGTTGGAGAGTCACAGCACCGACTACCATCACCTTCACATTCTTGGCCACTCCCTTCTGTGGGTGATTTACTATCTTCAAATGCCTTACGTTTGAGCTTTCTCGTCTTTCTCCTCATCTTCTCATGCTGGGGGCATTCCAGTAGCTCTTCTAGTCTCATCTTTTCCTTTTAATTCTTTTACTTCCTTGGCAACACTTATGTGGAATTCCCCAGGGTAAAATGTGATTCTGATTTTTCAGGAATGATGCTTTAGAATCAATACCTCCTCAGTTTATTTCACCATCCGACAGGAGAAAGAGAAAGTGTACATGTCCCAGTTTGTCAGCAACAGGGTAAGAATTATTCAACGAAGACCAGATATAGTAGATCACAGGGTCTCGTGTAGAAGGGCAAGTGTTCAAAGGCAGAGAACTGTTCAAAATGATGAGAAAAGTGAAGTTAGGCAAAAGGCAATAAAAGTTAAAGACGGCGAAGAAGAACACAGCAGGTCTAGTCTCAGAACATGCAATGAACAGGATAAAATCCACTCTACTTTCTTCTTGCTCAACTCTCTAAATAGGAGCAAAATAATCGGGAGGCAGGGTCAAGCAGAGTCTGGTCCCGAGAAAAGGTATACGGAAAGGCCCCTTGGTTCAGTTAGCTGCTCTTGCTGAACTTAGTAACTTAGTAACAGTGATGCAGTGGCTAGCATATAGCCAACACTCAGAACTACAGAATAGCAACCAAGATTGTTTTAGGGTATGACTAAGGTTTCATCTTTTTCTCGAGGTCTGGGCACCAGGCCCAGCCCACATCTCTGTATTTAAGCTGTCTGGGTCACACCATCCTTCTGAGGCTGACGCTGAGTCATACACAGCATCGCTTGCAGGGCTTATATGAGCTGGAGTCAGCTTTTTGTGCTAATTTCGGGTGTCTATTTTTCAGCATGTTAATATTCTGAAAATGAAATCTACTGTATAAACTTGAAAGGCTAAATTGAGGGAAAGGGTGTAAGAATAACAGGACCTCTGCCAGGACTGTGCACGGTATAACTGTAAAGTCCCAAAGATGGTAAAGAGAGTAGGGAACTGCACCATCAAGAGGGACTGAGACACAAAACCATGTATCAGGAATAAACAGGAATTTTCCAATCTACTGGACACAAAATTTTGCACATGTAAGTAACCTTAGCACACCTCAAATCTAATGCACTAATTTCCTCTCACTGTGCTCCCTTTGAGACTGACTGTTGAATAGTTAAACATACAGAAGATATGATCTTGCACCCTACATCCTTTAATTAATAAAGTTGGACTATAGAGCTACTTTGAGGATTTGACCAGAAGGAAATATAACTATTGCTACCCTGTGCTTGATTGGATGGGAAGTTGCCTCAAGATGTCTTAGAATTCCCAGGCATTCTGAAGATAGGACTGGAGAAGCCAGAGGAGAGAAAGATAAGGCTGTGGGGTCAGTAGGGCACTAAGGCTATCTAGACAAATAGTCCCCAGAGCGCAAGCTCAGGCAAGCATTGAAAAATGTGAAAAGGCCAGGCTTTTCCCAAGGATGCTATAACCTTTGACTCACCAGTCATCTACTTGTCTGGTGCCTTTGAGCAATGGTCATAAGGTTGTTGATCATTAACTACAGTGTGGTTAGGAATAATAAATATTTTAAAAATTAATTAATTAATTTATTAATTAAAAACCTCAAGAGACAAATGAAAGAAATGTTTAAACTGAAAACAAACCAAAAAATCAAGGGTCTACCTGACCTCAGAGACAGAGGCCTTACTGTGACAAAGGCTGACATAACAGGAAAAAAAAAAAAGACATATGACTACATAAAACTTTTTGTGCTTCAAAAAAAATAACAAAAGTGAAATATAAATGATAGGTCACCTTGCAATACAACTGCTGGTGTGTGCATTCTCCTCTTCTTCCACATGCACACTTGAAGCTCTACGGCCCTAGAGAACAGGGTTCATTACACTTGCCTGTGAGTGACATACACTACCTGTCACTAGAGAGCTTAGCAAATGTTATCTTCAGGGCTAAGTTGAACATGGTCATGATTTTAGCTAATATAAGTGCACTTGGAGATGGTGCCAGGTGAGTCCACTGCACATCACAACCTTCATCCTTCCACCTGATCATTCTTTTTTTTTTTTTTTTTTTGGTTTTTTTTTCGAGACAGGGTTTCTCTGTGTAGCTTTGCGCCTTTCCTGGAGCTCACTTGGTAGCCCAGGCTGGCCTCGAACTCACAGAGATCCGCCTGGCTCTGCCTCCCGAGTGCTGGGATTAAAGGCGTGCGCCACCAACGCCCGGCATCACCTGATCATTCTTTTAAGACTCCATATTCTAGGAGTTGGAGAAATGGATCAGGAGTTAAGTGCACTGACTGCTCTTCCAGAGGACCTGGGTTCAATTCCCAGCACCCACATGACAGATCACAACCATCCATAACTCCAGTTCTAGGGGCTCAGACACCCTCTTTTGGCCTTTATGGGCACCAGGCATGCACATGGTGCACAGATATACATGCAGGTGAACATTCAAATACATAAAATTACACATATATGCAAGGCCTTGCTGTTATGAAGTTCTGGCTGTCCTAAAACTTAAGTAGACCAGACCAGCCTGGAACTCACAGAGGTCTGCCTGTCTCTGCCTCCTGTAGATGAATTTCTAAGCAGTCTTATTAAATAAAAAATATGGAGCCAAATATAGGGGTGAAAGGCTTAGAGATCAGGGAAATAGGAATAGCCACCAGCTAACCTTACCTCACCACACTGCAGCTTCCAAAGTGAGCTACTTCCTGTCTATCCATACCTTTATTGCCTTGCTGTTCTGCCCTCTCATTGTCTCTTAGCCCAGCTACCTCACTTCCTTCTCACTGCCTGTCTGTACAGACCTCCAGGTCTCTATGGTTGGTACTGGGATTAAAGGCATGTGTCACCATGCTTGGCTCCGTTCCCTAGTATGGCCTTGAACACATAAAGACCCTGCCTGCCAAGTGATCGGATTAAAGGCATGTGCTACCACTGCCTGACTTTTGTGTTTACTTAAAATGACCTGCTATTTCCTCTGATCTCCAGGCAAACTTTATTTATTAACATACAAATAAAATATCACCACAGCCTCCCAAGTGCTGGGATTAAAAGCATGCACCACCATGCCAGGCGGCAATAATTTTTAAAAGACTCCATATTCTAAATAAATATGACAATGTATTTGTGTACTAACAACTATATCTCAGCATAACCATCCACATCCCCTAAGAAACTGACCAGTCACACTGTTCACAGACGGTTAGAATGTTGGGAGCGGGAAGGGACACACTAGCATAACAGACATTTTCTGCTTTTGTTTGTGTTTTCAGACAGGGTCTTACTAGGTAGCCGAGGATGACCTCGAATCAACCAGTAATCTTGAATCCTGGAAACTGCTCCACATTTCTTGTGGAGGGACTACCACATCTAGCTCTGAGACTTATATCCAAATGGACAGATAGGGAAACTGGACCTCACAGAGCACTAGGATTCAAATCTAAGTCCCATGGCACCCAAGTCTGAGTTCCTTCATATCATTCTTTCCCATCACCCAAACTCTATCCCTCAAGGTCCAGAGGTTTCCCCCTCTCCTTTCTGTGTTTTCTCTTACCTGATAATATCCTCAAAAAAGTCTCCCTGTCTGCTAGACATAGTGGTGTAGGTATATAATCCCAGCACTTGGGGGGTGGAGACAGGAGGATCAGAGTTCAAGGTCAGTCTTGGCTACATAGCAATTTTGAGGGTGGCCTGGGATATCTGAGGCTTTATCTCAAAACAGAAAAAAAAATTAAGGGGGAAGAATTGAAGGGAGGAGAAAGGAAAGAATTCCTTTCAATCCTGATCCCCATTTTCTCTGGTAGGCAAGATTCCTGTCTCCAGACTAACGCCACAGACTGACTGGCTATGGCTTATTCGGGAGAGAAGACAGTAACTCACCCTCATCATCACGCACAGTAGCTTCACTCCAAAGTACCTGCCCAGCAGAAATTCTGCCTGATTGCCTCCTCGGGTTAAGTGCAGAAGTTCTTGACAGGCTCTGAATCACTGTAAACAGATACAATGAAAGAGTTCTCTGAGACCTCAACTCCAAGTGTTCACTCGAGGTAGTGTCCCATCTTTTGTTAACTTCCTGGCCTGTAGAACTGAACAATAGCACCATCATCCTCATTTGAAAGATGAAGAAATGAGGTTCCCAGAGACTGAATGACTTGCTCTAGATCAAGCCTTCTACGTCTGAAAGAAATCCTTATTCTAAAACATCAAATCTACTCCTTTTCACCTGTTCTGTGGATACCCAAGACTCTCCATATTCTTTACTTGCAAAATGCATTCCAACTGAGAATTCCCCTGAAGTCTAAATTTTGCACCAGATGACAGAAGGGCCAGTAAATTGGCTGTTAAGTGTCTTCAAGGAGACTAGGGTAGAGGCCTGCAGAGATAGCTCAGTGGTTAAGAATTCATACTGTTCTTCCAGAAGACCCACGTTCACATCAGGTGGCTCACAACTACCTGAACTCCAACCTTCTTCTAGACTTTGTAGGCACCTGCACTTACATATACCACCCTCACATCATATATACACACAAATAGCTCTTAAAAATAGAGACAAGCTTATAGGCTGGTAAGATGGTTCAGTGTGTGAAAGTGCTTGCCAAGCTAGTCTGAAATTCTCCACAAAGTTGTCCTCTAACTTCTACATGTGCACACACACACACACACACACACAACTAACAAAATAATTTAAGAAGAGAGACTGACTAGAAGAGGGATGATACCTTGGCTTAGCAGGTGACCTTAGTTCACATACCTTAGTTCACATACCTAAATATGACCTTAGTTCAATCACTTCCCACAGTGGAAGGAGAGACGTCCTCTGATCCTCGCACTAGGCTGTGACATGAGTGTTGGCACCTACACACACACATTACACAATAATAATATTAATTTTAAAAAAAAGACTAGTAGCTGGGCATGGTGGCCACATATGCTTTTAATCCCAGCACTCGAGAAGCAGAGGCAGGCGGATCTGTGTGAGTTCAAGGCCAGCCTGGACGACAGAGCAAGTTTCAAGTCAGCCAGGGTTATATAGTGAGGCCCTATTTCAAATGATAACAATAGTAATAATAACAATAATAAATATTAAACATGAAACCTTAAATGGATGCTATATGTTTTCCTGATTATTCATTTCTTAATTTTGTTAGGCCTCGGAATAATATGCTGTTTCCCTTTCGATGAGCAGGGCAGGGTCAGCCTCTAAGCTTGCTCCATATCTTCCCTTTCAGACTATCTGCCTTGTACACACTATATCCCCCGCAGCCCAGCAAACTCGTAAGCGATGGATGGTGTTTGTTGAGTGCAAACATAAATGAATGAATATTCTTGAGCAAGCTTACCCACTTCTCCCGACCCCAGTGTCCTCACTGGTGACACAGCTGGGTTTGGACTGGCGAAGGCAGTCAAACACTCCGTGGTTAGGTAGTCCTGGGAGAGCCTGGAGCGACCTGAACCCGGATAGCCTTGGCGGGTCCCGTCACTCTTCCAACATGCAGAGGAGATGCTGGACAAAAGCAGGCACCCCCGGGATCTAGGGAGGCAGCATGCACCTCGCTCCTGGAGCCCGGTGTTCAGCTGGCTGCCGCGGACCCCTCACCAAACCACACACAGTCCTCGGAACAAAGCCGGCGAACTGCAGCTGTGATTTGCTCCCCTTCTTTGCGCCTGCGGCCCTTCTAGGCACTGGGAGGTCTCCGCATCTCTGTACCCTGGGCTGAGTCGTCCAGCCGACCCGCCTCTCCGTCCCTTAGGCCCTTCTAGGCAACCGGAGGTCTTGGCATCTCTGTGCCCCAGAGCTGATCTGCAGGTGCCCTAGCCTCCAGACATCACTATTATTGGATGGCAGGACGGACTTGGAGAGTTCAACCAATGACAAGCGATCCTGTGGAACCTGGGCAAGGCCTCAGTTAGCGGGAACAGAAACCAGTTACCTGGTCAGCGAGGCCTCTACCTAATACTGAGGCTCTCAAAAGTAATAAAAGTCCTCTTCCAGAGACAACCCCAGCCTCACAGCCAAGATCAGCTACTTTTTATTGCAGCATGTAAAAATATGTATTGGTGGGTGACTGCTCTGTCGCTTTTCTAAGAACTGAACATACAGTAGTAAAGAAAATGAGATCCCCTGTCCCGGATGCTGTGTTCAAGTAAAAGGAGGCGAAAAGAAATACCCAGTAGCTACTAGCTAGTGAATCAAAAGCGGGGGGTGGGGGAGGCTGTTTGCATAGGAAGGGATGAAAACATGTAGACATCTGGGGGACATGTGTTCCTAACGGAACATTAGGAGTGAAAGTCTTGAGTCAGGAATTATGTGGGACAGGTAAGGAGGCTGTGGTGAGGACTTGCCCTAAATAGTGCAGGAAGCTACCTGTTAGGAACTTGGGACCAAAGACAGACATGAGCTTCCTTTTGTTCTTCTGTTTTCTGTCACATGTTCCAATATCTGTTGCCCATGAGATATTAAATCAGCCAAGAAACCTGTTCCTATAAATTCTGTGACTTCTCTGCTCTGTCTGGGGGTATTCTAAAATAACCTTGTGTAAATGCTCAGCTCTTTGACTCTTAAAGTTAGTACTGAACAGGCTGAGAGGGTCAAGGACAAACAGATTTATTAAGAAGGCATTACAGTTTATGCAATAGTAAATGATGACTGCGATTACAAGTGCAGTATCTGGTAAGAATGGGGACCACACGTATTCTGAAGGAATGACCAGAGTGATTTACCAATGAATACTGCTGTAGCTGGAGAGTTTCCTCTCCAGGTCCCGCCAAGCCCCGGCAGTCCAACAGCCCACTTATAAAATAAACACACAGACGCTTATATTGTTTAAACTGTTTGGCCTAATGGCTCAGGCTTCTAGCTATCTAGTTCTTACATCTTACATTAATCCATTTCTATAAATCTATACCTTGCCACGTGGCTCGTGGCTTACTGGCATCTTCACATGCTGCTTGTCATGGCGGTGGCTGGCAGTGTCTCCCTCCGCCTTCCTGTTCTCTCAATTCTCCTCTCTGTTAGTCCCACCTATACTTCCTGCCTGGCCACTGGCCAATCAGTGTTTTATTTATTGACCAATCAGAGCAACACATTTGACATATAGACCATCCCACAGCATACTAATGAATAATGAATAATGAATACATTGGTCACTGTTGTTCAAATCTGGAATGTCTTGCAGAGGCTCATCTATTAAAAACTTACATCTTTTTTCCTTTGGATCCCTGTTCTTGTGCCAGTTGTGTTATGTAATTTTCCAGGGGAGATGTAAACAATTTCTCTTCCCTCCATATAGGATACCACCAACAGACCAAAGAATTACAGGAACAACGTGAGAGATTCCTTATAGGAACATGGACCACTCAAGGGCAGCTTCGTCACTGGAACCCACGTTTTAGCATGGGTGTGTGTTCACAAATATTGATCCCTAGAGTTCTGCACTACTTGCATCGTGACTGGTCAGAGAGTCTCTTTTCTCCAGCAATTCTTTTAATTAATTTTACATCCTGACTGCAGTTTCCCCTCCCTCCTCTCCTCCCATTCCCTCCTCCCACCTATTCTTAGGATTTTTATAAACTTGGGGAGGGGTGTTATGAATTTTCTAGGTTTCAGGATCTTCCTGAGCCCTTAAAATTAAAAAATGTGTGTGTGTGTCTCACACACACACATATATACATGCATGTTGGTGCCCATGGAAGCCCAAAGAGGGCATCAGATCTCTGGAGTTACAGGTGGTTGTGAACCTCTCAACATGGTGCTATGAACCTAATTTTGGTCCCCTGTAAAAGCTTATAACTGCTAACTACCTCTCCAGAAATACTTTCTAAGTTTTGTTTACTTCCTGAGCCTTATGAGTTTAACTTCCCTTGTATCAGTAGCTTTCCTACTTCCTCTAGGTGGAAATATATCAATTCAGAGGAAATGGCTACACAACTTGAGGACACTCATTGTGTGGCTGCCTGGTTAAAAATTGGGCAGCATTGGTTTGGTTTGGTTTTGCTTTTGTTCATTGCTGAGGCAACCTAATGCTGATTGGAAAAATTCCACCGTGACTTCTTCCTGGTATCAGAATATGCTCTAGACTTTCCAAGGCTGCCACAGGTGTGCAGTCACTGCAATAGTTCTGGCATCCTCTGCTATGGAGGTACAGAATGTACACCCTCAAGGAGGAATATAGCATTTTCCAATCTCTAAAAGTAGAAATAGAATAATGTATAGGCAGAAATTTTTGTCTTGCCAGCAACTCCCAAATACCCAGCAGCCACTTCCCAAATAATTGACTTGGATGCTTAATATTACTTAAGTTTGGCCAATGGCTCAGGCTTATTACTAGCTAGCTCTTACGTTTAAATTAACCTATATTTCTTATCTATGTTTTGCCATGTGTCTCATGACTTTACCTGTGTTCTAATACACCTTGCTTCCTTGGTGGCTGGCTGGTGGCTGCCAGACTCTGCCTTTCCTCTTCCCAGAATTCCCCTAGTCTTGTGCTCAATCTCTTCCTGCCCAGTCATTGGCCAATCAGCTTTATTATTAACAATGAGCATAATCCATATCAATAATGCATTCAGTCTCATGGCTGGATACATATAAATGTGTCCCATGGTCCAAATGCATCCCATTCAGCTATGGTCCACCCTTTATTCAGCCTAGGGTAAATATATTTTGTCCTGGTGTTACTCTGTCTACTGACCTTTTTACCCAATCTTTGAGTGACTGCTGGTCCTTGGAACTCTATCCATCATCCATATAGTACCATGTTAGGAAGCTGAACATCTCACTTATGCAATATCTATACAGAAGGCAAAGCAACTAGAAATAATTTGGGAAAGAACTTTATTGGCTACTATCATCATGTGATGCCAGCTGTACACTCACTCATTCCTAAAAACTTTTTAAGTCTATGGAATTGGTTACCAAGGAGAGAAACATTGTAGTTTTAGTGAATTGGCAATCCTAATCAGGCATCATTTTAGGAATACCCACCACTGAGAAAAAGGAATGGACCATTATATATTGGTCTTTTACTGTGTTTTGGAGCAAAACATTTGTATGCCTTAAAAGATAATCTGCCTCTCACTCTGCTGGGCATCCTGTAAAGTAGCACTATGCATCTATTAGTGGGAGGATTGGTTTGATTCAATGAAGAATAAATCTACAATGCTCCTTCATGAATTGATTAAACAATGAGGTGCTTTGGAGCCATTGGGCATCATAACAACACCCTTTACCACACGGAGTAAATGCTTCTATAGGGCTCCATCAGGACAGAGCATGATATAAGAGGTAGGTATATGGTATATTTTGTTTGATAGAGCCACTGCATGGGTATTAACAATAAATCTAAAATTTACTCCTAATCATTAGAACTTTTCATGAACACATGCTTTCTGATACTGATACTTTTTTTTTTTTTTTTGGTTTGGTTTTGAGACAGGGTCTCTACATAATCCTAGCTGTCCTACAACTCTACTATGTAGGCTGGCCTCGAACTCACAGAAATCTGACTGCCTCTGCCTCCCAAGTGCTAGGATTAAATGCATGCATGCACCACAACCAGCTTGGAAAAAGCCATCTCCCAAAGTAGCTCAGAATATTATTTTATTTTTAATTATATGTTATGTATGTCTTGTGCAGTTGAGTAAATGTGAGTTCAGGAGACCAGAAGAGGGCACTGGGTCTCCTGGAGCTGGAGTTACAGGTAGTTGAGTTGTGAGAAACCTGTTGTGGGTTCTAGGAACTGAACTTGGGTCCTTTACCGTGGCAGTTCAAGCCCCTAACCACTGAGGCACTTCTCTAGCCCCTCATAGGTCAGAATTTAAAATTTCATGATTTCTGTCAGGCTGTTGTCAAACACCTTTAATTCCAGCATTTGGGAGGTTGGGGGCGGGGGGCAGATGAATCTCTGTGAGTTCAAGGTCAACCTGGTCTATATTGTTAGTTCCAGGGTAGCCAGAACTAAAAGTGAGACCCAGCATTAAAACAAAACAACAACAAAAAACCCAAAACAATCCTTGCACAAAGCTACACAGAGAAACCCTGTCTCGAAAAAAAAAACCAAAAAAAAAAAAAAACCAAAACAAAACAAACACCCCCAAAATAAACCAACAACAACCAAATAATAATAAAATAATAATGATGCTGCTGCTGATGCTGATGATGATAATATGTGAAACCAGAGAGATGGCTTAGCAGTCAACAGCACTGACTGCTCTTCAAGAAGACTCTGGTTCAATCCCAAGCATGGTGGCCCATAGCCATCTATTACTCTTGTTCTTGGAGATCTGGTGTCCTTTTCTGGCCTCTTCAGGCACCAAGCACACATGTGGTGCACAGACATACATGCAGGCAAAACATCCATACATATAAAAGTAAATTATAACTACATGACTTTCTTTACTATGTTGCAGAATATAGCTGTGTATGTTGTTTCCATGTACCACAGGCAAATGGTTCAGTGTATACCTCCTACCCTTTACTATCATGTTTGACCACTAAAACTATTTCCCATGTTTGAATTCTGATTTCAAGTAAACTGGGGGAAGGCAGAGGCAGGAGAATCTCTGTGAGTTTGAGGCCAGCCTTGTCTACAAAGTGAGTTCCAGGACAGCCAAAGCTAATAAACTCTGTCTCGAACAACCAAGTGGGGAGGGAGTAGGTAAATTGGGTGGTGGATGTGGTAGCTGAGAACACTTTGTCCCCAGCTGGTGGTGCTGTTTGGGAAGGCTGTAGAACCTTTAGGAGGCAGAGCTTTGCTGGAGACTGAGATTTATAGCCTCACCCCATTTCATGTTCTTTCTGCTTTGTGTATAAAATGTAATCATCCAGCTTTTTGCTAGAGCCACAATGCCTAACTCTTTTCTTTTCCTTTTTTTTTTTTTTTTTTTTTTTTTTTGTTTTTCAAGACATGGTTTCCCTGTGTAGCTCTGGCTGTCATAGAACTAGCTCTCTGTAGAACAGGCTGGCCTCTAACTCACAGAGATCTACCTGCCTTAGCCTCACAAGTGCTGGGATTAAAGGCGTGCGCCACCACCACAGCAACAGAAAAGTAACTAATACAGGAGCCAACAAGATGGCCCAGTGGGTAAACGTGCTTTCTGAGCAAGCTTGATGACCTGAGTTCAATCCTTGGAATTCACATAAAGGTGGAAGGAGAAACCAACTCCACAAAAAAGCTGTTCTTTGATCTCTACACACATGCTGTGACACACACTTTAACACACACACACACACACACACACACACACACACACACACACACACACGAGACAGAGAGCAGGGGAGCAGGGGCGACGGGGATGGGACAGTTTATAAAAATTAAACTGAAGATCAGTGAGATGGCTTGGCAGGTAAAAGCATTTGTTACCAAGCCAGACAACCTGGCTTCTGACTTTGACCTATGGGATTTACTTAGTGGAGAGAACCAACTCCCACAAATTTTCCTGTAACCTCCATGAGTACATGTACATGAAATGGAGATGCAAAAAAAAAAATGCCTAAGTAAAGTAGAAGTTCCATCAAGTTGTTTTTTTTCATGCTCTCTCCTCCCCTTTGAAGACAGTGATTCAACATAGCTGGCCTGGAACTTGCTATGTAATCCAAACTGACCTTGAATTTACAAAGATCTATTTCTGAGAGATTCCCAAGTGCTAGACCTACAGGCATGTACTACCACACCCAGATGAAGACCCTTTTTCTGCATTATGGATTCCTTGAGGGGCCCATAACTGTATGTTAGAATAGAAAACTTCCCCACTTTTTCCTCAGAATATTTCCCCGAAATGTGTGCACAATGGGCCTGGAGAGACAGCTCAATAGGCAAGGTACTTGCCACACATGCATGAGGATCTGAGTTCAGATCTCCAGCACACACACAGAAATTCATGGTGGTGTATGTCAGTGACCCCGGTGCAGCCATGGACATCGACAAACCTTTGTAGTTTTCTGACTGTGATCTATCTCAAACTGCTCGCTGAAGAGGCAGAATGGAGTTAGCAAATCCTTGTACTGCACAATGCACATTTAAGTGGACATGACTGCACAACTGAATAGATAACAAAAATGTGCTGTGTTTCTCACTCTCTGTCACACACACAATTATTTCTTTAAAGACAATAAACTAGTAGTTATGATATAGTAATGAATATACTGTATGTGATACTGGAGATGCACTCCCAACCTTAAAAGCTGAGGGGAGAGAGGGGTTTGTCCATAATTTAAGGATTATTTGAGGGAGATTTTAAAAATTATTTACATACTGAACAATCCAATTAAAAATGTGCTAAAGAGCTAAACAGAGAATTCTCAAAAGAAGAATCTCAAATGGCTGAAAGACATTTAAAGAAATGCTCAACATCCTTAGTCATCAGGGAAATGCAAATCAAAACGACTCTGAGATACCATCTTCTACCTGTCAGAATGGCTAAGATCAAAAACACTAATGACAGTCAATGTCGGAGAGGATGCGGAGCAAAGGGAACACTCCTCCACTGTTGGTGGGAATGCAAGCTTGTACAACCACTGTGGAAATCAGTATGGCAGTTTCTCAGAAAATTGGGAATTGATCTACCTCAAGACCCAGCCATACCACTCTTGGGCATATACCCAAGGAATGCTCAATCATACCACAAAGATACATGCTCAACTATGTTCATAGCAGCACTATTTGTAATAGCCAGAACCTGGAAACAACCTAGATGCCCATCAACTGAAGAATGGATTAAGAAAATGTGGTACATATACACAATGGAGTACTACTCAGCAGAGAAAAACAATGACAGCATGAAATTTGCAGGCAAATGGAAGGAACTAGAAAATATCATCCTGAGTGAGGTAACCCAAACCCAGAAGGACAAACATGGTATGTACTCACTCATAAGTGGATTCTAGATATAAAGCAAAGAACAATCAGACTGCAACCCACAGAACCAGGGAAGCTATATAGCAGGGGGGACCCTAGGATGACTGTGGCTTATAATAAGTTTTGGTTTTACTCAATTACTGGGCAACCCTCAATGAAACATTTCACTATTAGGATAAGAATTTATACTGTATCAAGCTGATAATAGAAAAATAAATAAATTAATTAAAAAATTATTTACTTAGCAATTAATATAATTAACTATCTATATATGAAAAAATATATACCCACAAAGAGCCTACATATTGGTATGAAAGTATATAAAGACTTACAAGGGAATTTAACAGTTGTACCATATAGCAACTAACTCAAAGCATGTTTGAGATCAGATCAACAGAGGTTTAAGAGGGAAAGCATTCAGAAAAAAAAAGTCCTGGGACTGGAGCGATGGCTCAGTGATTAAGAATATATACTATTCTTGCTGAAGACCCAAATTCAATTCCCAGCACCCATGTCAGTTACCTCACGATCACCAGTTCAAAGGGAATCAGTGCCCTCTGCTGGCCTCTAAAAGCACTGCACTCACATGTACAGTCATACACAAATACACATAAATTAACAAGTAAAAGGAAAAAATTTCTAGGGAGGGAACTTAAATGATAAGAAGTTATATATTGGACTAACTTTAAAAAACAAATATGAAGGCTGGAGAGATGGTTCAGTGGTTAAGAGCACTGGCTGCTCTGCCAAAGAACTCGGGTTTGATTCCCATCATCCACATGATGGCTGACAACTATCTGTAACTCCAGTTCCAGGGGGTCTATTGACCTATTCTGGCCTCTGTAGGCACAAGACACTTAAGTGGTACACAGACATACATGTAGGCAAAACACACAATGAAAAATGTGAGGGGCAAAGTACATGAAGAGAGCCATCGCCACAAAGCAAGAGTGAGGAGATTCTTGTAGTATGTCTTTGAGTAAATGTTGGAATGGAGAAGTTAAAACTAAGTTTGAAAATCACAAACAAATTGTGGAATGCAAAACTAAAAAATGAGATACATTTTAAGATAGTTTAAAAAACAAAAAGTTAGAAGTAAATAAAATATGTAGTTCGTACTTTTCCAATAGTGAGTGAGGAAAGACTATACTAAGTTACTATTACTCTCTTACCTTAGTGGCCAAATGGAAAGCACTAAGCAATGGTCATTTGATTAACACTGCAAAGAGAATCTGGTAAATATTCTTTTGTTTTTGTTTTTATTTTTCGAGACAAGGTTTCTCTGTGTATTTTTGGTGCCTGTCCTGGATCTCACTCTGTAGACCAGGTTGGTCTTGAACTCATAGAGATCCGCCTGGCTCTGCCTCCCGGGATTAAAGGCATGCACCGCCGCTGCCGCCGCCACCGCCGCCGCCACCACCACCACCTGGCAAGAATCTGATAAATATTTTTATAAACAATACTAACTCAGAATTCTTTGTTCTCTATCTCAGGGAACCATGCCTTAAGGTATTGTCTGAAGCAGACTTGAGGGCTTCTCCACATTGTGAGTTCGCTGATGGTGATTAAAAGTGGAACGCTGACTAAAGGCTTTCCCACAGTCAATACATTCATAAGGCTTCTCACCAGTGTGAACTCTCTGGTGCACAATAAGCTGTGAACTGTCACTAAAGGCTTTCATGCAGTCTTTACATTTATAAGGCTTTTCACCAGTATGGGTTCTTTGATGAACCATAAGGCTAGAACTGTAACTGAAGACCTTCCCACACTCATTACATTCATAAGGTTTCTCACCAGTATGAATTCTCTGATGTATAATGAGGTGAGAGTTTTGATTGAAGGATTTTCCACACTCGATGCATTTATAGGGCTTTTCTCCAGTGTGAAGTCTCTGGTGCCGAATAAGGCATTTACTTAAACTGAATTTCTTGCCACACTCACTACATTCAAAAGGCTTTTCTCCAGTATGAATTCGTTCATGGTCAATGAGCTGAGAGTTCTGATTGAAGGCTTTCCCACATTCACTACATTTGTATGGTTTTTCCCCAGTGTGGAGACTCTGGTGTCGAAATAGACATTTATTGCGACTAAAGGCCTTGCCACACTCAATACATTCATAAGGCTTCTCCCCAGTGTGGATTCTCTGGTGGTCAATAAGATTTCTGTTGGAACAGAATGTTTTCCCACACTCATTACACTCATAGGGCTTCTTACCAGTGTGAAGGACCTGATGTTGGAGAAGACTTTTACTCCGAATGAATGCTTCCCCACACTCATTGCACTCATAAGGTTTCACCCCAGTTTGGGTTCTCTTGTGGTCAATGAGCTGGGAATTCTGAGTGGAAGCTTTTGCACATTCATTACATTTATAAGGTTTCTCCCCATCATGGAGTTTCTGGTGTTGAACAAGATGAGAACTGTGATGATAAGTCTTCCCACACTCACTACATTCATAAGGTTTTTCCTCCATGTGTGTTCTGAGCTGAACAACTAGCTGAGGTGTCTGTCGGAAGGTCTTCCCACACTCATTACATTCATAGGGTTTCTCTCCAGTGTGGATTCTCTGGTGTCCAAGGAAGAGTGAGCTCTGGTTGAAAACTTTGTCACATTCATCACATTTATAGAACTTTTGTCTCTTTGCTTCTTGCTGATGCTCAACAGAACTGGAGGAAAGATCTGGATGTTCCTCTACATCGTTACATTCCTCATTTCTGTCTTTTGTAGAATTTTTCTTATCTTTCTTTTCCAAGAAACCACTTTCTAGTTCACTCCCTTCTTCGTCTGAGGGCTGCTCTTCCACCTGTGCTAAAGGATCTGCACAGCCATCTCCAGACTCTGGTTCTGCCAAGGCTACTCCAAAGAGTCCCCCTTGGGATGTGTCGGATGAACCTGACCCTTTAGAAATGTCACGCTTTGGAGCGTGTGTAGAACTTCCCATCCTGTTCTTACGTGTTGCTAAAAGAAAGAAGAAAACAACTTTTACTTTTTTTTTTTTTTTTTTTTTTTTTTTTGCTTTGTAGCTGAAAAAAAAAGTCATATTAAGGAATGAGACAACATACTTCAAAGTAGAGAGAAAATAGTTTCCTTTCTTCTTCAAGAATATTAAAACACAGAGGGATAATGGTCCATAGAGAATAGGGAGTGAAGGCAGGAATGGAGGAAGCTTGAGCTAGCACAGCCTAGGCAGGAGAAAGACTGGGAAGTAAGAGCTAAATGTGTAGCACATTTAAATGTCGCATCATTTTCCAGTCACTGTGATACTGTCTTCTTAGTGAATGGTTAAATTAGGTTCCTCTCCACTGTGACATTGTACAGTTCCACATGTCTCCAAAACTATGTTGGGCCATGTGTAGTAGTGCCTTTAATCTCAGCTCTTGGGAGGTAGAGGAAGGTAGATCTCTGTAAGATCAAGGTCAGGCTGGTCTACATAGAGTTCCAGGCCAGACAGAGCTACACAGTGAGACCTGTGGAGAGAGTTGGGGGGAATGTTGGTTGAAGGAGGGAGGGAAGGTTGTCAAGAAAGAAGGCAAAGGTGGCAGTGAGCTGATGAGAATTTCCATTGTGACAGTGTGATGAGAGTTCAAATTGATCTCATGTGATACATGTCAATGGGAACAAGTATGCGGGTTTAGAACAGTTTTTGAAGGGGATAGCAGAGCTGGGGTCTGGGCAAAGCTAGTTCTACATATCTATAAAAATTAAAAGAAGCATCAGTGATTTGAAATATAAATTAAAGCATGTCTTTGTGGTCTTGTCTCTAAAATAATAAAGAAATTAAATAGTTAAACACTGATCTGCAGTTTTGGAAATTCAAATGCAAAATCTAGGGAAAGGTACTGTAGTCATTCATGGTTATCAACAAATACCAAAATGTTGGTTCCTTTAAATCATGTTGCAGTGAGGCCAAGGCCAACACATCTTTAGCAAATGAAACTTTAAAATATTTAGGTTAGTAACTTTCATGTCCATCCTCTATTAAGTTGGCTACTGTCCTGAGTTTGCTAATCACAGGATGGGTCTCAGGCCTTACAGAGGAATCTCACAGAACTACACTTTAGGTCAAGTAACCCTGAACATGCCCCCAGGGGGTAACAGGTGATTAGGCTGGCCAGGTGCCAAAAAAAACCCATGTCTAGCTTATCTGTAGCTTGTCACCAGCATCTGTTGTAGCCTGGGCCAGTGACTTCCGAAACACAGAGGAGACTAAACACTGTGTTGGTCAGAATCCACTTTAGGTAAATTCTGACCCCAAAACAGAGTAAGATCTAAAGCTAGATGGTCCACGGAGCCAGGCAAAGTTGCAGTGAGCAGTCAGAAGGAAAGGACTGAAGACAGAACTGAGAAGAAACTATGGTTTCAGGATTTAAGAATGAGCATCAGTGAAAGGGAAATCACAGAAAGCAAATGCCCTGATAGCAGATGCATTAGTCACAGGGGACACGGGTGTAAAACTCACGTGCTGCACGGCTGAGTCTCCCAGACTGCCTTTTCCCAGCTCATAATCGGATTGCTTTGTTCTGGGTCCCCATTCTTGTAATCCCTCAACACAAAGATCTTTACTTCCAAAACCTAAGGGACTTTTACTTATGTGTAAGAAAACCCAAGTTAGCTCCCTACTGTTGATCAGTCATTAAATAAAGAAAATGATGATCACTGTTAAACTGGGTTAGGGTATAGGGAAGTTCATTATCCATATCTACTTTATGTTTGCAAATATTCACAGTAAAAAGTTAAAACAAATCAAATCAAAAGAATACAGTGAATATGATGTACAGAGGACAGACTTCTGGTTACCGGGGATGAGAATCATTACCCGGTAAGTATGGTGTACAGAGGACAGACTACTGGTTACCGGGGATGAGAATCATCACCCGGTGAGGCCATGCCATGCTCATTTTTCTCTGTCATGTTCTGATACAGGGCATTCTGACTGAGTGCCAGGCTTTTCCATGGTTTCTGCATACTGTCCTTATTCGCTGTAATCTCCTGGAATGACAAGCTTCTACTGTTCAGAAACAGTCTCAGCCAGAAGAGCAGAGTTCTCAGGAGTACAGAAGTAACAGAGTACAAAAGGGTAGTGGAAAAGAGCTGGGTCAACTCATAAAAAAGAACAAAATAGGGCTAAATAGAACCCATTACACCAGGGGCAGGGACCTAGCTCCAGGGGAAGCATTGGGCAGGAAAACCAGAGGAGCCTCCTCAGGTTGTCTAGAGGTAAGTTCCACCCACTGCCCCACCACCCGACATGGAATCAAGAAAAACAGAGCCACACTCACCTGAGGCCTGACCATCCTAAGCACAGTAGTTGCTATGGAGTTCCCCACATTAGCCTGGCCCCTGACATTGCCCACTTCAAGAAAACCGGGACCTGGGGTGAAAGGGGAACTCAGTGGGTCAAGCCCTGCTCTCAGCTCTGTAAGGTCTACGAGCCCAAAGAGGTGGGAATTGTGAGCATCCAGGAAGCTCCACATACACTGACTCTTAGCTTCTTCCAGAGACCTCTGTGTGCTGGGAATCCTAAGTGTGCTGGGAATGTTCTTCAGAGAGCACAGCAGGTGATATATGGTCAAACTGAGAACTGGAGGTTCCTTTCAGGTCTCTCTCCAGCCTGTCTGAAGCTCTACTTTTGACTACATTCTCTCTGCCTTAATTTCCTTACCACTTCCAAGATTGATTTACCTTCCTGCCTTAAAAAAAATCTAATTTATTCTACATGTATGGGTGTTTTGTCTGTGCACCATCTGTGTGCCTGGTGTGGAGACCAGGTATTGGATCCCATGGAACTGGAGTTATAGTTGGTGAAGAGCAACCATGTAGGTGCTGGAAATTGAACCTGGAAAAGCAGGTCTTTAGCCAGTCTCCTGCCATCTGGAACTGCTGGAAGCCCAGCTCTGTGGTTCCTTCTCCCTCTATCAGTGATTCTTCTTGCTTTCATGGTTTTAATCATACAGTCTTCACTGCTCTCTCAGACCTGTCACATAGCTGCAAGCTGGACAGTGTTCCTTGAAACAGCAAGTTCAGTTTCTTCTTTTGTTGTTGTTGTTGTTGTTTTGTTTTAATAATTTATGTTCAGTAGTGTTTTGCCACAAGTATGTCTGTGTGAGATTGTCAGATCCCTAGGACTGGAGTTACAGACAGGTGTGAGCTGCCATGTGGATGCTGGGAATTGAACCCAAGTCCTCTAGAAGAACAGCTAGTGCTCTTAACTACTAAGCCATCTCTCCAGCCCCATGTTTCATTTTGTTTTTTTAAGACAAGATTTCACTATGTAGCCTGGCTGGCCTGGAGCTTGCTATGTAAATCAGACTGGCTTCAAATTCAGAGATCTTTCTGCTTCTGCCTCACAAGTACTTGGATTAAAGGCGTATACCATTGTACCCTACCTCCATCCTCCACTTTTTAACTATTAAATCTCTTGCTAGTTCCTCTAGTGCTCTCTACCTACTCTGCCTCATAATGCACTTTATCCAATAATCCCCTTTTACAATGCCAGTATTGTGACTGGGGGCAGATACCATCCATGTGTATCTTTTGTTTGTGGTAGTTGGTTTTGGGGGTTTTGTTTGACACAGGGTATTAATCTGAAGCACAGGCTAGCTCGAAACTTACTAAGTAGTCCAGGCTGGCCTTCAACTCTCAAAAATTCTCTTGTCTTAGCTTTCCAAGTATTGGAATGACAGGTGTGATCCACCACACCCAGCTTCACCTAAATGTATCTTATGAGGTTGCCTCTGTTTATGTGTATGATCGACTCCCTGCCACCTAGATAAGAACTCTTAAAAATAATCATAGTGTATTGCATGTCTCTGGTCCTCAGTGGTGTTTCCAATGAAATGCTTGAGGAAAACTTGATACATGTATGATAAGAGAATAGATAAAAAAGGTCAGATACAGCCACTAAGGAAGGAGGCCAGCTATAAGGGTAAACTGAGATTTCAGTGGGGTACAAGTTGGGCTGATGAAAGAAACTGACTCCAGGGGGTAGAAGCAAGAATGACTTGAGGACAGAAGTGGAAGACAAGTACCGAAGTGTCCATGAAGGTCATAAGGAGGATCCAAGTGGGATTCAGGGGCTGAGCCCTGACTGGAGGTTGAGGTAGGTGATTGTTCTATTGCATTCAGAGATATCATCTTCTTTAAATGCATATCCTGTTCTTGTACTGGAGGTAAAACCTAGAGATAAGGAAACAAAACTGGGTTCAAAAGTGCATTCTTGAAGGTAGAGAACCCAAACCTCTAAGATAACTCATACAGGAAAAAAGCCAAGGAAATGAAGAACCAGGCTATCTTTCCAGCACTACCAATAAAGTCAACTGGCTAACAGCAAAGCTTGCAATCTTCTCTGCCATCCCTCTCTTAACCCTACTGGTAGGAGCTTGAAGAACAGATTCTATAGCCAGTTCCACTGTGTCAGATCTTTGGGTACACATTTGCTTAAGAACTATGTGAAGCTATCAAGACAGCCCAGATGGTAAATACTGTTAAGCCTGAGGCCCTGAGTAAAGACCAGTTTTCAAGTTGTCCACTGGATAGTCCTTTGTGTGTCAATATGTGGGTATGCACATATGTGTGCAGGTGCACATGCACAAGTGTGCAGAAGCTGGAGGACAACTTCAGCTGTCTTTTTTGCTCAATAACAACCCATTTTTATGTATGTGTATACATATGATCATGTATAAGAATTATGACACATTGTAAAACCTGCCTTCTAAGAATCGTAGAGCTAAATAGCCAACTTAGACTTACTTATGACTACTTCAGACTCCCTAGGGCTCATAGACCAGGAACCTAGTGTGGTGGTTTGAAAGAAAATGGCCCTCAAAAGGAGTGGCACTATTAGGAGGTGTGGCTTTGTTGCAGTGGGTGTGGCCTTGGTGGAGGAAGTGTGTCACTGTGAAGGCAGGCTTTGAGGTCTCATATATGCCCAAGCTACACCCAGTGTCTCAGACCACTTCCTGTTGCCTGTGGGTCAAGATGTAAGAATCCTCAGCTCCTTCTCTAACATCATGTCTGCCTGCATGCTGCCTCGCTTTCCACCATGACGATAACGGACTAAACCTCTGAAATTGTGAGTCACTACAATTAAATATTTTCTTTTATAAGAGTTGCCTGGGTTGGGGATTTAGCTCAGTGGTAGAACGCTTGCCTAGCAAGTGCAAGGCCCTGAGTTCGGTCCTCAGCTCCAAAAAAAAAAAAAAAAAAAAAAGAGTTGCCATGGTCATGGTGTCTCTTCACAGCAATAGAAACCCTAAAAGACCTAGCCTAACCACTGATTTCCAGGTCAGGGAAATCCTGTCTCAAAAACCAAGGTGGCCATACACATCCATGTTCAAGCAGTAGGAGATGTCTCTAATGAGGTTTATTGCTTATAAATGGCCAATGTAGTGGTTGAAGGAAACCATATGCCAAAGTCCTGGGTAAAGTACTAGAACTTTAGTGGGATTTAACTGCCAGTGGATCACAAAGTTAGATTACTACAGTGTATTAAATTATATCTTCTGCCCATACCCACAGCTACTGTACTAAAGAGCATTTATCTGCACTTACAAGAACCAACCAGGACACTGGGAAATGGTTCAGTCAACACAGTGTTTTCTGTGCAGTCATGACAACCTAGGTTGGGATTCCCAGAACCAGTGTAAAAAAGTCGAGCATGATAGCACATGCTTGTAATCCCAACCCTAGAAAGGCATATACAGTCACACCCCTAGGCTCACAGGCCAGGAACCTGGCCTAACCACTGATTCCCAGGTCAGAGAGATCTTGCCTCAAAAACCAAGGTGACCAGCAACTGAGGAACAACACCTGAAGTTGTTCTCTAGCCTACACACACACACACACACACACACACACACACACACACACACACACACACATTCCTGCACATGCACCTCCCCTCCAAATAAACACACATATGTATGTACATAGCCGCACATGCACCTCTCCTCCACATAAACACACATACACTAACCTGATTCAGAGTTTGGCTAGTATGGTGGTTGGAATAAGAATAGAACCCATAAGCTCATAGCTTTGAATGCTTAGTCACCAGGGAGTGGCGTCATTTGAAAGAATTAGAAGGATTAGGAGGTATCACCTTATTAGACGAAGTGTGTCACAGGAAGTGGGCTTTAAGATGCCAGGCCCAGTCTGTTTCTCTCTGCCTATAGATCCATATGTTGCCTTGGTCATGGTGTCTCTTCACAGCAATAGAAAACTGACTAAGACTAAGTTGGTGCCAGGGACTCAGGTATTGCTGTGACAGGCTTGACCATGCTATTTGTTGGAGGAATATGGAAGACTTTGGGACTCTGGACTAGAAAAGTAGTTGGATGCTTTAAGTGAGGATTAATGGGCCATCCTAGCAGGAGCATGGAAGACAGTGCTGAGGGCAATTTCAATTGTAGGGCCCCACCTCAAGACATTTCAGAGAAAGAAGTGTGTTGCAGTCAACAAGACTGAAAGAAGTAGAGATCTGAAGAGCGCTTTGACATTAGACATGGAGATACAGAACCTGGTTTTCGGTCTTGCTTTGGTCTAGTATTTCCTCACTATGCTCCCTTTCCCTGTTTTTGGAACTGCAGTGTATATGCTGTGCCATTATATGCTGAAGTATGTGATCTGCTTTTTGATTTTGATTTTATGGGGGGGCGGGTATAGTTAAGAGATTGCCATGAGTCTCAGAAGAGACTTTCAACTTTTAAACATTGTTGAGACTGTGATAGACTATGGAGAC
Organism: Peromyscus attwateri; assembly: GCA_902168425.1. NCBI lineage: Eukaryota > Metazoa > Chordata > Mammalia > Rodentia > Cricetidae > Peromyscus > Peromyscus attwateri. The sequence continues at coordinate 41,052 of CABHPP010139474.1, read as the reverse complement.
TTTTGAAGTTGGACTGAATGCATTTTGCAATATGATATGGCTACAAGCCTATGGGGGCCAGGGAGTGGAACATGGTAGTTTGAATAAGAATGGCCCCCATAGGTCATAGGTTTGAATGGTTAGTCATTGGGGAGTGGTACTATTTAAAAGGATTAGAAGGTATGGCCTTGTTAGAAAAAATATCACCGGGGATGGGCTTTGAGGTTTCCCAGTCTCCCCACTACCTCCCCAAACTCAGACTGTAGAGCTCTCAGCTACTTCTCCAGCACCAGATATGTCTGTCTGCCACCATGCTCCCTGACATGATAACAGACTAATCTCTGAAACCGTAAGCAAGCGCACGATTGAATGCTTTTATAAGAGTGCTTTGGTCTTGGTGTCTCTTCAGCACAACAGAACAGTGACGAAGACAGTTGGATTTATATTTTTGCTTATGGCATGCAGCACAGAACTATTTCCCATCTATCAGTGGTGCAGATTTGGGAATCCTAAAGGCAAACAAGCCAAAAGTGTAGGGAATGAAGGATGATTCTTTCCAGGCTAGTCCAAGTCTAGAGAAGAGTTCTAGAAGCATCTAGAACATCTACAACAGCTTGTAGACTTGACTGCTTACCTCCCCTGACCCACTAAGTTGTCTCTGGAAATCCTCCACCACAGCCACAGCCTCCTCGCCAGTTTCAGGGTGACGAAGCTGTACCCACATCTGGATCTCCCTGGGCAGGATGCTTAGGAACTGCTCCAGCACCAGCAGCTCCAGGATCTGTTCCTTGCTGTGGACATCTGGCATCAGCCACCAGTGGCAGAGCTCCCTGAGCCGGCTCAGTGCCTCCTGAGGCCCAGACATCTCGTGGTAACATAACTGCCTGAAGTGTAGCCGGAAGATTTCACAGACAGGAGGGTAGTTCTTCTGGAAGCTGCAGCTCTGTCCCCAGGTCTGGCTTCCTGGTTCCTGCTTCACAGTCAAGCTCCCCTCCTGCTTCTGATACCCAGCTGTCCTGGGGATAAGACCTAATGTTCCCCTGCCTTCCATGGTTATTGTGATCCCCAAAAGAAGCTAGTTCCAGCTACAGCAGGCACACTGAAAATGAGTCTCTGATTCAAATTGCAGGAGCTGTTTTTTAGAGTCAAGAAAGGAAGTGCAGAAGTGTCACCTACAGAAACATAAAGAGAACAATCAGAGTCCTGGAGTACTCAGCCATTGGCTGGTGAGAGATTCTGCAGCTAAAAACAAAGCTTTAGGGGGAAAAGTACAAATAGAGAAATCACTCAAAGTGACTTCCCTTCTCAAACTATTAGACTCAAACTAAATATCTATGTTTAGCACTCATAGCTTTTGTTGTTTTTTTGAGACAAGATTTCTCTGTGTAGCTTTGGAACCTGTCCTGGCACTCGCTCTGTAGACTAGGCTGGCCTTGAACTCACAGAGATCCTAATGCCTCTGCCTCTGGATTGCTGGGATTAAAGGTGTGGTCCACCACTGCCCAGCTTGCATTCATAGCTTTTTACACACACACCTCCAACTATTCTCCCCAAGTACCCAAATTAAAAGGATAGCAACGGCCTCCAATGTAGGGTATGCTAGAAAATAGGTTGTTAAAAAATTACTAAATTATTTAACTCCAATATAATATGTTCTGTAGTATGCAGTGAAATTCAAATCATATATATTGTTAATTTTTGAATAAACTTATGCTGGGAGTGGAGGCTCAAAAGTCTTCAACAAGTATCAACTAGTAAAGATACAAGTTTGGGACTAGCGCTCTATAAAATACACATACACACACACACACACACACACACACACACACACACACACTTTTCCTGTTTGCACTTTTCCCCTTCTTTTTCTTCATTTCTGACAAACTCTTATTCATCTGTCACTTCTTTTGAAGGCAGTTTTCCTGGTTGCCCCAGGTGGAAAACAGCGGGTTTCTTTTCTTTGCTGTACCTCATACTGTAACACTGTACTTGCACTGGTTTAGGCAGAACTCAGTCATGGCCTCCAGACTTTTGGAGGGCCATTCAAAAGGGAGGAACGAGATAGAGTAAGAACTTTGGAGATCTTTTCTACTTAACTCAAGCCTTTCTGGTCTCTCCAGGCACACCACGAGTATCGCTTCCGTAACCCCACGGACCATTTTTCACCCATACCTCTGCTGGATCATTTCTCGTAACACAACTCTGCAGTTTACACAGATGTGGGCTCCATTTCCTGGGAAGACTCAAAAGGCAGGACTGGCTTCCAGACGTGCACACGTGTATATGTGTTACACAGGGACAGAGATATGGTAAACCAATGTGGTTAACTTAGCTGACAAAGTTTGGGGAAAATGTTTTCCCATTTATGCATGCCATTTGAAAATCAGCTCCTCAGGGGTAACTAGGATGTATGCTGTGGTTCCAGATACCAGGCACTGGAGACCCCAGAGTTAGACATTTTCCTCTGAGCCTGTTTTTTGTTGTAGTTTTTTGTTTTTGTTTGTTTTCCAAGACATGGTTTTTGTGTGCTGTGTGTAGCCTTGACTGCCCTGCCTCTGCCTTCCAAGTGCTGGGATTAAAGGAGTACTCCACCACTGCCCGGCTGAGCCTGTTTTTGTCTTTGCTTTTTAAAGACTAATCTGTGAACTCTCTGAGAGCACACACGTGAAGCTCAGGACACTTCCCCACTGACTATACTGTCCTGAATGCTCAGCAGAAGACTTTGCCGCACGTCTATAGTGCCAACTCTGGTGGGGCCCATTCCAGAGAGTAGCGTACCGGCCTCGGTGGCACCGCTCACCTGGCGGGTCTGCCCCGTGCAGCACTGACGCACAGGCTCCAGCCCGAGCCGACCTCGCGGAACGAGGACGAGGCGACTCCGCCTCGGACGGGCACCCCGGCACCGGCCGGCGTCGCGCCCGAGTGGGGCCGCACCTCCCTTCCCGGCACGACCGGCAGGCGTGACGGCTCACCGGCCCCCAGCACCACCAGGTCCCTAAGAAACGACAACAGCGGCACCGGAAGCGTGCGAGCGTCATTTCCGGTATCTCCTGGATTCCGGAAGTGTCGGTTGCCAAGGCGAGCAAGAGATTGGACATCTGAGGCACAAGCGGGCGTCGCGCTCTAATTCGGGCCATTCAGAATCCAGGGACCTCACTATTGACACAAAAAGACCAAATACAACTAAAGCAAAATCCGTTCTTTCCAACTATCAGACTTTGACAGCTAGGAGCCTGACCTGATGATGCCCTATGCAATTAGAGCTCAATTCCTATTTATCCCTGGCACCTCACCGCAAACTGCTTGTCTCAGGAAGGATAAATAGTGTTACAAAGTTTGCTAACTAAGAAGATAGCAAAACTCATCTACTATAAAAGGGTGTGTCTCTCTCAGGACGATTCCCCAAGAATTCAAACTGTTGTGATTCTACTGTCCCACAGCAAATACTCGTTACTAAAACTTCTTTAACTCTTATAGTTTGCTAACAGTTTTACTCTTGTGCTTGGAGTTTATCAAATCCACATTTATGGATCCAAATACCACAATCCGTGGGCCTGTTTTTTTGTGTGTAAGGTGGGATGCCTACTGCTTGCTTTTTTGACTCACACATTGGTCATTACACACGATGTAATGCACCAGGCCTTTAACTTAGTAGTGTCTATGTTACCAGCCATTGCTCACAGACACACAAGACTCACAGTTCGCATTTTTGCGACGGGAAACAGATTCAGATGGAGTGTCTCTCTCCAGGAGTGGCAGAGCTGTAGTGTGAGTCCATGCCCCATGATGACTGCCAACTTGGCAGGGTCAGAATAAACTAAGAGACATGTTTCTGGGATAGAGGTTTTCCTGGAAGGAGGAACTGAAGGCAGGACACTCCTCAGAGCCCAATTATAAGGAGGTCCCAGACAGGGTCCCACTGTGTAGCTCTGGCTGGCGTGGAACTCATTGTGTAGACGAGCCTGGCCTTGGACTCAGAAAGATCCATTTGTCTTTGCCTCCTGAGGGCTGAGATTAAAGGTGTGTGCCACCACATAGGCACACTTAACTGCTGAGCCATCATCTCTTCAGCCCCTCATCAGCCACTTTTAACAGTTCTTTTCAGGTGGCCTGGCTAATTTTGTCAAAATCTCTGGGTCTTTGATATTCTCTCTATGCTAATTCCCTGCCAGGTTCCACCCTCCTGAATGCTTAAGGGAAGTTCCTTGTCTGTGTACCCTGCATATTGGGCGTTAACAGCTTAGATGCACGATTGTAAAACATCCGTAGCGAACTTCTGCCCTCTGGGGTCCTCCCATTGTGCTGTAAGTCTGTATTTAAGACCTCCTCCCTCCTTCAATAAATGGCATTCAGCATTAAAAAAAAAATCTCTGGATCTTAGAGCTAGAAGAATGAAAGAGCCCTTTTCCTTCTCATGCCTCCTCTACTCCCTAATTGTCCTGCCTTTCAAGTGGCTATTGTTATAAGTGAACACTTCTGGGCCCAAAATAGGCTGCAGGTGTTAAATACATGACCTGAGTGACTATGATCCAATTACTTAGCCTCTCTGTGGGGAAATTTTCTCAATTATAATATGAAGATTAAAATAGTACCTGAATGTAGAGTTATTCTGAAAATTAGATGAGATAAAACATACAAAGTGCGCTGGATGTAGTGGCACACCACCTTTAATCACAGCACTCAGGAGGCAGAGGTAGATCGATCTCCGTGAGATTGAAGACAGCCTGGTCTACAGAGTGAATTCCAGGACAGCCAGAGCTGCATAATGAGACACGGTCTTGAAAAACACAAAACAAAACGGAACAAAACCCCCACAAAAACAACAAAAACACGCAAAACAGTAAGACTGGTGCCTGGTTTGCTGTAAAAACACTACAGATTTTTGCCAGTATGTTTCCTTGTTTCCTCTACTTCATCCTTTCTGGATTCAGATTATTGCTAAGGCCTGCCATGTTTGCTCCAAAAGTGCTGTGTGATGACACTCTTATCTTTTGGGTTGGTGGAAACTAGAGTCTGTGAAGTTGTTACATTTTAAAAGATTCCACTTCATCACATGGATTTTAGATCAGGCACAGAACTGGGAAGAGATGGCTAAAAAGGCAGACAGAGATAGGCTGAGATAAATTGTAACAGGACTCTGGACCTGCAACATTCTAACCACTCCACAATTTTTAAAGTTCTCATCAGAGTTTTCTCTGCTCTAACCACCCACTTAGTGTCTGCCATTGTAGTTGAAAGGTGACTTATTTGCAGCTTTCTTTGTGCTGTTACTATGAAAATCTCATCAAACTTTACCACAGTGGAATATGGAATTTGGGGTGACCCAAGTCTGTATTTCTTGGCCATAGTCACTCATATTTGGCTTCAAAATAAATGCTCTCTTATCTCCTTTTAAAGTAAGAATAGTGTTTTTGTGTTAACACCAGCTTGTCACCCTTATGGCAGGAATGAAGTATAAAAGAGGAGGTGTACGGATTCTGTCCTTAATTACGTCATCAGCCTGGGACGGCATCCCAGCCTAAAAAGCGGGTGGGCCCTCTGTGCAACCCTCTCTTTCCTTTCTGCTCCTTCCTTCCATCTGTCCTCTCTGTCCTCTCTGTCCTCTCTCTCTCTCTCTCTCTCTCCCCCCCCCTTCTCTCCCAATAAAGCTCTAAAAATGTAACCACGGCCTGTGATTCTCCTCCAGCACTCTCCTCCGTCTACATGGCTGCCATGGGCGGCGGCCAGCCATGAGGAGTTTAACCAACATTGGTGCCGAAACCTGGGATCGAACCAGGGACCTGCTGACTGCTGCCGCTTGCCACCTCCTCCCCCATCCAGCGAGACCGCGAGACCACGAGCACACGTGTTCCTTGCCTCTGCTGGACCCCTACACAGCTTCCACTACTGCTACCGCCATGATTCTTCACAGTGAGTCTGCTGTTCTCACAGTTGTAGTCTGAGCTATATTCTTTGCAACGGACACCCTGGGGGTTGTCCTCGGACTATACTGGCAACGGCAGGCACATTTTCGCTCCTGACGAGGTCTCGGGTCTAGGGTCTACCGGGTGGACCAACTGCAGTGCAGCCTCAGCCCTTCCCATCCCTTGATGAAGAGGATGGTGAACTTGAGCTGATTTTTAGATCTCTCTTCACTCTTGGGGACGCCCAAGATTGGAGTCTGATTCTGGTTTGTTGTTTTAATTTTTTATTTTTCTCTCGGCTACAGCCATGAGACAAAGGGGCGGATAACGATACATTTACCACCTACATTGGTGGATAGGGGCGTGCACCGGTAAATCTGGCCGCATAACAGTGTCGGGAACTTCTGCCAGCGAATGGGCAAATAAGAATTACTTTATCTCCAAGCTTTCTGCTAAAGCTCTAAACCCTTCTCCCTCCCCACTTCTGCGTCTGCCACAACCTTTTCTGTCTGACTCCCACTGGCCGTGGGCGGGCTCAAATTGGCAGGCTTAGGCGGTTTCTACGACTCGCCTTAACTCACCTTAACTCCACCCACTCATTCTCAAACTGCCTGTGTTTCTCACGTGCCTACAGACAGGGCCCTGATCTTTGCCTTGTCCCAAATTTCAAAAAAAAAAAAAAATTCTCATGCACCACAAGCTTTTCTCTTCCCAGTTCCCTGTTCTCACTCTTCAGCCAATGATATAGGACCACCACAGAACCGGAGTCCAGAGATCATCAACTTTATTCTGTATCACCAACATCTTGTCAAACAGAAAGTTCCCAGCCACAGCCAAGAGGGATACATGTCTCCAGAGCAAACGGATGACAGACAGCATCCCACAATGCCTGTCTACCTCGGAAGACTCCCCCAAGAGCCAACCAACATCCAAAAGTCAGCTGGAAGAAGTTTTTGAGAGGAACGACGCACCTAGTCCCATCTACCTGCTTTTTTATAATAAGTGAAAGTCTGGGATGTAAGGATTCTGTCCTTAATTACATCATCAGCCTGGGACGGCGTCCCAGCTTAAAAAGCGGGTGGGTCCTCTGTGCATCCCTCTTTCCTTTCCGCTCCTTCCTTTCCGCTCCTTCCTTCCATCTGTCCTCTCTGTCCTCTCTTTCTCTCCCTCTCTCCTTCTCTCTCTCCCCCCCTTCTCTCCCAATAAAGCTCTAAAAATGTAACCATGGCCTGTGATTCTCCTCCAGCCACGAGCAGCGAGCCGTTTGACCAACAGGAGGGGCATTGGTCAGTCAGCAAAGGGCACTGACAACATGATTCCCTTCAAAGAGGCTTATTCCAGTGAGAGGGGCTCAAGGCCATGGTGGGCTTCAAGGGGAAGAACATTGGACGGAAACAACACAATACATAGAGATCTAAACACGATGTGATCTCAAAGGGAAGGACAGGCTTCCCTTTAAAGTCCGGAGAGGAAGAGTGATGCACGAATCCCTAATGGTCTTAATATAAAAACCTGGAGCCAGATACTGGGGTGGGGTAAATGCTGAAGATCAGAGAGACAAAGGAAAAAGCCACAGCCACTTCTCACCTTGCCAGCTCCATAAATCCTCTGACTAAAAGCCTCTAGTTCCTGTCTCCTCGGGCCTTATATGCTTTTCTCTGCCCAGCCATTTCACTTCCTAGCTCAGCCTTATAGTGCTGGGGTTAAGGGTGTGTGCCACCACTGCCTGACCTCTAGGTTTAACTCTGTAGCGGACTCTGTCCTCTGATCTTCAGGCAAGCTTTATGAGAGTACAGCAAAGTATCACCACAGGAGAGACTCTTCATTAAGTGTGAGAATGATACAGGGGCTGAAGGTGCTACCGTGAGAGACAAGATGGTAGGGAGCTCAGAGGAGCCTCTTCAGAGAAAACCCCCAGAGCAAAGGAAAGACTTGACTTGTAACATTTTAGGGGTGGTGGGAAGTTTGATATCATGTGATTTAGTTCTGCATGGCATATATGACAGGGGGCATAGAGGAGCCAGGTTTCGTAAACTGAAGATGTCAAATCACACACAGATTGTTTCTTAATTCTCTGCTCCAGAGAGAGCTGCAGAGAGGTGTGGCCTGATTCAGGCTGTGGAATCAAGTCTAAAGGTGCAGTCCCATGTTCTAACACAAAGACACTCTAATGAGACTTGTGTTTCTCCCTTTGACCATCAAATTATAGAAATAGTGGACCCCAAAGAATTGGTCCACATTGCATAAATTGTTCCTGGGGAGATGAAAATAAATATCTGTTTACCTCAGATGAGCATCCAGGACAGACCAAAATTCCATTTTACTAAAGTCTAATTTGATGAGACAAATGGGTTTATTAGGCTTTCTTACAGACTAGGGGTGAAGGGCAGTATATTTGGGTTTTTCTATGACCCTGACCATGATCCAGATGGATGGATCAAGATAAATAGTGGTTATATAAACTAAAATAATTATTAAAGGTATAATAAAACAAATTACTATGTTATGACTAAAATAACTGTCATGTTCTGCCAAAACAAAAGTTACGAGGTTTCTTTTGACCTAGACCTAATCCCCCTGCCTCAGCCTCCTGAGTGCTGGGATTAGGGTACCACATCCTGTCATGGTTTGTTTTAAATTTTTAAAAGTTTTTTAGTGTGTGTGTGTGTGTGTGTGTGTGTGTGTGTGTGTGTGGTGTGGTGTTGTATGTGTACAGGAACTCTTGGAGGCCAGAAGAGAGCCTCAGATCCCCTGGAGCTGGAGTTATAGACAGTTATGGGCTGCCTGATATGTGTGCTGGGAACGTAACTCAGGCCCTCTGAAAGAGCAGCAAGCATTCTTTCTTTTAATCACTGACCCGTTTCTCTAGCGTCTTGTTTTCAGTTTTGATTGCGTTGAATTTCATCTGAGCCCTGTGATTCAAGTGTAGAGTGGATGTTAAAAAATGCCTTTATTCAAGATTGGAGGCAGAAGCAGGAGAAGTCAGAAGTTCAAGGATATTCTCAACTATATGGTGAGATAGAGGCCAAGCTGTGCTAAATGACTGTCTGAAAACAAAAACTCACCCCCAAAGAAACAAAACTCCACAAAGCAACAACAAAAAAATCCTCATTCTCCTTTGTTCCAGAAAATGGCTTACTGCAAAAAAAAACCACCATCCCCCAGCCTGCTTAGGTAGGACTCACAGATATTCTGAGTAGCAAAGAAAACCCTCCAAATTCCCAAATTCCTCATTTTTTACCTACTTGCTTATGCCCATTGATCCAGTGGAAGAAAATACTTGCTTAATACACACTTTAGCCAGGTTTTCCATTTTCCTGCAGGACCCTGAACTTTACTAGGCAGCCTACACCACCGTGGATGAAGATGAAAATACTTCTGAGAATGTTTGCCACAGGAAGATACATCCTCTTCAGACTCCACTGATCACTTCCTTTGGTGTGTCTAGTTATCCCCTCCAAAGACTGTGCTAGCTACTTGCTTCCTGATCACTCCACAAAGATCTGCCTTTTCATTATGATTTTACAGGAAATAATGTTAAGAGACTGCATGAATCTCAGAAGAGATTTTGGACTTTTAAATAAGTTTGAAACTGTGATAGACTATGGGTACTGTTGAAGTTGGATTAAATGCATTTTGCATTATGATATTGTTATAAGCTTATGAGGGCCAGGGAGTGGAATGTAGTTGTTTGAATAAAAATGGCCCCCACACGCCAATAAGGAGTGCCAATAGCACTATTAGGAGGTGTGGCCTTATTGGATGGAATAAGTATGGTGCTGTTGGAGGAAATATGTCATTGGAGGTGGGCTTTATGGTTTCAGAAGCTCAAGCCAGGTCTAGTGGCTTACTGTCTCTTCCTGCTACCTTTGGATCCAGATATATGACTCTCAGCTATCTCTCTAGCATCATGTCTGCCACCATGCTACCTGCTGAGATGACAATGGACTGAATCTGAACTGTAAGCCAGCCCCACTTAAAGGTTTTACTTTATAAGAGTTGCTGTGGTCATAGTTTCTCTTCACAGCAATAGAAACCTAAGACACTGGGTAATAAAGGCCTATCTATATTCCTAACTTGCTTAATAAGTATGGTGGTCTGTAATTTTCTTGAGTGGATCTATAAGAAAACCAGCTGAATAAAAGTTAAGATTAACTAGATTGCGAGGCTTTGGAATCAATGCACAGCCTTTAGTCTGGAAGGAGTTGGGGATTTTTGTAGGCAGAAGTTTCTTTCCTGCCTGCCTATAAGTCAGGGGAGATGACATCCAGCTGCCCAAGGAACAAGAGGCCAGAAGGTTGGTAACACCACAGCCACATGGCAAAGTATAGATGGATAGAAATGCATTAATTTAAGAAGTAATAACGGGCGGTGGTGGCGCACGCCTTTGATCCCAGCACTTGGGAGGCAGAGGCAGGCAGATCTCTGTGAGTTCAAGGCCAGCCTGGGCTACAAAGCAAGTTCCAGGACAGCCAGGGCTGTTACACAGAGAAAACTTGTCTCTGAAAAAAAAAAAAAAAGCAAAAGGAAAAAAAAAAGAAGTAATAGCTAGCTAGCAATAAGCCTGAGCCATAAACCAAATAGTTTGTAATTTTTAAAAAAGGTAGATTATTGGGGCTGGAGAGATGGCTCAGAGGTTAAGAGCACTGGCTGCTCTTCCAAAGGTCCTGAGTTCAATTCCCAGCAACCACATGGTGGCTCACAACCATCTGTAATGAGATCTGGTGCCTTCTTCTGGCCTGAAGGGATACATGCAAGCAGAACACTGTATACATAATAAATAAATCTTAAAAAAAAGGTAGATTATTAAATTTACTTTAATCCAAAAAACAACTGTTAATCTTCCATATTTTACATCAGTGTGGATTTTAGTTTACTAAATACAATTTTAGTTTACTAATACAAATATAAAGTTAATTTTATCATACTGTGTGTATATTTCTACTCTTGTTTAGGGTATTGTGTTTATGCAGCTCATTTAAAAATGTAATATAGCCGGATGATGGTGGCACGCTCCTTTAATCCCAGCACTCGGGAGGCAGAGGCAGGTGGATCTCTGTGAGTTTGAGGCCAGCCTGGGCTATAGAGTGAGTTCCAGGACAGGCTCCAAAGCTACACAAAGAAACCTTGTCTTGAAAAACCAAAAAAAATGTAATATATAATTAAGAAATATGGATTAATAGTCATCTATAATAGCAAACTTATAGTCATGTTAGTTAGGTTTTCAAGGTCATGCAGAGATATATTTCAGATAGATAAGCAATCTTCAAACACTTCAAAGCCCTACAGAATATGGTATTTAAAATGTTTTAAGAACTTAGACTTTTCTCAACAGTGAGACACATCTGCTCCTGGAAGAACCAATTCTTCACAGAGGATGATGGGCATTGAAAAAAAACTCATTAAGGAGTTTGCTTACAATGTGGAAAAGGCTAGCCATTTGGGCAAGAAAGTGCTCTTGCCTGGACTGCTTCACAGTATGTTGTATAAACTGGATATGCAGGACTCATAGGAAAGTAGCCACTAAACTTTGTCAAAACAAGGTGAGATGGTCCTTCAGGTTTCTGCTTTGTAGAAGAAACTGCCAGACATTCTACAAAACACAGAGGAAAGCCACTGATGAACTTTGCCATGAGACAGAACAGTCCTTCAAATTTCCTGCTTCACTGAAAAGTCTGCCAGAGACTCTAGACCTGTAGGCTGAAGATACATGCCCCAACTTTACTGAGAAACTTTGAGTGACTGTCCAGGCAGCTAGATGTGTCTATTACTTCTAGAATTTTGGAAGTTGCTTACTGTTTACTTAGGTAATATATCTTTCTGGGGTCTTTGATGGAGGTGAAGACTAGATAATTATAATTGTGGTGATATTTTATTTGTACTAAAATGTGATTTGTATGTTAATAAGTAAAGTTTCCCAGGGGTCAGAGCTATTAGCAAGCCATAGCAAAAACCAGGCGGTGGTGGCACACACCTTTAATCCCAGCACTTGGTGGCAGAGCTAGGTAGATCTCTGTGTGTTCAAGGATACAGCCAGCATTGGAGACACATGCCAATCTCAATACCAACCATAGAAGACCTGGAGGTCTGTACAGACAGGCAGTGACTAGGAGGTCATGTGGTTGGGTTTACAACCAATGAGAAGGCAGAACAGAAACTCTATAAAAAAGACAGACACACAGAACGTAGGTCTCTTTCGGAGAGGTAGGACAACAGTGACAGGAAGGGTAAGGTTTTTAGCTCTTAGCTATTGCTCTGACCTCTTGGCTTATGTCTCTGTATTGGCTCTGTGTTTCTTATTTAATAAGATGGTTACATCTACATATAATTATAGTTTTCCTTAGTTATGATAAAAGGTAAATTAAATATAAAACTTTAGACTCACAAAGATAAAATAGATGATAAAATATTTTCTTTAATTTTGTCAAATACAAATAGACTAGATATTATAACTGCAATTCTTATTTGATAACCATTTTGTTATATATAATTTTACTATGTTAAAATGAAAACCTTAATTTTACTATGTTAAAATGAAAAGGAAATGCTGTGGGACAGTCTTTCTGTATGCTGTGAATATATGTTGCTCCCATTGGTTAATAAATAAAGCCACTTTGGCCTATGGTAAGGCAGGATAAGAGCCAGGTGGGAAACCTAGCAAACAGACAGGGAGAAGAAGGGCAGAGTCATGGTAGACACCATCTAGCTGCCCAAGGAACAAGAGGCCAGCAGACCAGTAATGCCACAGCCATGTGGTAAAATATAGATTAATAGAAATGTATTAATTTAAGATGTCAGAGCTAGATGGGCTTTGGTGGCACACGCCTTTAATCCCAGGACTTGGGAGGCAGAGGCAGGTGGATCTCTATGAGTTCAAGGCCAACCTGGGCTACAGAGTGAGTTCCAGGAAAGGTGCAAAGCTACACAGAGAAACCCTGTCTCGAAAAAACCAAAAACAAAACAAAACAAAACAAAACAAAACAAAAGATGTCAGAGCTAGCTAGCAATAAGCCTAAGCTATAGACCAAACAGTTTGTAATTAATGATAAGCCTCTGAGTGACTATTTTATAAAAAAAAAATGGCTGCTGCCTGGGCAGAACCAGGTAGAACCGAGAAACGTCAGTCTACAGATTTTATTTTCTCCTGTTAGATTGGGAGTGGACCAGGAACATATAGGAAGGAAACAAGAATATGCCTCGACCTCAACTGATGCACACCAGCAGTTCTTCCTGGGTTCATGCTGGGACTCTGAGGGAAAGGACCAGGGATGAGAAAGGGAAGAGACACAAGCTGAGGGCAAGAGTGCTGCAAGGGCTGATGACCCCAGCCAGCAAGTCTGTTAGTATTTCAGCTCCTATGTGTCCCTCAAATGGGGAAGCAGAAAGCGAGTCAGGAAAGTTTATAGGGCTGAAGAATTATGTGGAACACAGAGAATCTCCAGTTCCTCTTTTTTTTTTTTTAAGATGTATTTATTTATTTATTTATTTATTTATTTATTTATTTATTTATTATGTATACAGTGTTCTACTTGCATGTGTCCTTGCAGGCCAGAAGAGGGCACCAGATCTCATTACAGGTGGTTGTGAGCCACCATGTGGTTGCTGGGAATTGAACTCAGGACCTCTGGAAGAACAGCCAGTGCTCTTAACCGTTGAGCCATCTCTCCAGTCCTCCAGTTCCTCTTTGACAAGGTAGATGTTGGTACAGTGAGCAAAGCATTTCACATCTCAGTGTCTGGAACATTTGCCCACAGCTTCACAGTTTCCCTGGTCTCAGGCCCCCTGAAGCCCTAGCACCAGTCCATTAATGGCCTTGCCAAGCATGACTCTGGCAGGAAACATATCCAGCAGTCCTTGTTCCACCCACAGCACCCCAAAGGGCATTTAGCCCCATCTAGCCCCTGACATTCAAGAGAAGCAGACTGTCCTGTAATAGAAACAACGAGGAGGAAAACCTCACTGTGGAAATGGGACACAGAGATTGTGCACTGTGGTATGGGAGTCTAGGGTTTTACAGGGCTGGAATGGGGAAGGATCTATTGGCGTGGAAACCTCCCAAACTGCCATATGTTAAAACAATGTTAATTCCCCAGTGTTGAGACAGTTTTGTTTGATCCCAGACCCACGTGCACTATCTCTAGAAGCTCGAGGCACTGAGGAAGCAGGGTAACTGAATTTTAACACTGCCTAACAACTGTCCTTTACTGCTGTATACTCCTGTACTTGCTTGCTTCCTCTCACCTGAGCTTTCGGTCTCAGCAGGAGTGTTCCAGCAGAGGCCCACCCGCCTGTCCAGAATTTTCCTCTCCAGGACTGAAAATTCCTCTGTAACTCAGTTTTCCAGAAATTCCCACAACACTTCTGGCAGCTCTGATGAGATTTTACCTCTGCACCCCTCATTGGCTAAGGAGGACCCCTGCTCTCAAATGCCAGAACCCACTACAGCCTCAGGAACTAAAGGGGTCTCATTCATAGCCAAAGAGAGCTATGGAGCCTATGACCAAGAAGTCCAGCAGTGTGAGGATGACATCTGGGAGCAGTCAACAGGACCAGGTAAGACACACTGGTGTAGGTCAATCCCTGATCCCCAGAGGAGGTGCTCATAGTCCTTGGAGAGTTCTGAGGGAACAGAAACAAACCCTCCTTTGTTGGGGTGTTCTGTGTTGCTTGGGTCGGTTGAAGAAAGAGATCACTCCAAGATGAAATTTTAAGGCCTGTGTGGCAGCAGGAAGGTCTAGCCTCTCTGATGAACTGAGCCTCAAACAGCCATCAAAGGTATATTTATTGATTGTTACACAAAGTTGTTTTCTGAGTAAAGTATTTCCTTATACCAAGACCCTATCTAATCTATTGTCTCTCTAAAGGAAAGCATCATCTGCTCTCATGACTTTAGTCCTTTACTGTGTATTCTTTGCAATACACAATAATCCAAGAGCCTCAGGTGTGCCAGAGGAGTCTTGTGACCAAAGTCATCAAAGGCTGCAACTCCCCTTCAAAAAAACAATTCTACAAATCATGGAAAACAATCACTGTTTTCTACAAAGATTCTTTACTATTTTCCGCAATGATTTTTCAAGGTCAAAGTACTTCTAGAAAACAACTGTAGGGAATAGGGGCTAGCTAAAGAAACCCACCCTGACTTCGGAGCCCAGAGACAGAAAGAAACACTTTATCCCCAAACCCAGAACCCAAGAAAAATGCTTGACTCTGAAACCAGTACCAAAGAAACATACTTTGTCCCTAGAATCAGAACCAGTGAAGGAAATATGCCCTGGTCTTAGAATTAGAGTTAAAAAAAATCTAAGAAAGACCAGTAAAGAAACACAGTTTGGCTCTGAAATCAGGCCCATTTCTGCCCCTGGCCAACTGAGCAGTTAAACCAACCAATCACAGAGCAGGAAAAGAAACACAGCCTAGATCTAGGACCTGAGCCAAGAAAGAAACACTTTATCCTCAAACCCAGAACCAAGGAAACATGCCCTGACTCTGAAACCAGTACCAAAGAAACACACTTTGTCCCTAGAATCAAAGCCAGTGAAAGAAATATGCCTTGGCCTTAGAATTAGAGTCAAAAAGCTAAGAATGGCCAGTGAAACACAGTTTGGCTCTGAAATCAGGGCCATCTCTGCCCCAACCCACAAAACTAACCAATCCCTGAACAGAAAAACTAACCAATTACTGGACAGAAAATCTTCTCCCTGGAGAAACTCTGCCCCCGAGAGATCCTATATAAACCACCCCCACTTGTTCAGTTGTTGGCTGTTCTTTCCCACCCTGGTAGAGGCAGCCACTCTCCTGGACTCCTCCTTCCCAAACACATCTTTCTCAAAAGAGTTTTGGGTGTGAAGATCTTCATTTTTTGGTGCAGAGAAGAACCTTGCTAAGACGTCCCTTAGGGGGCTGAACAAGGCAGAGTAGAAAAAGTAACTTTTTGCTGGAGCCAGAGGAGATTGCTACATTTCTGCAGGGGTTTCACCTTTAGCAGAGTGAAGCAAAAGAAGCAACATCTCAGCTGGAGAAAAAGCAGAGCTCTGCTGCTGGGAAGCCCCCTTAAGTGGGGGCTGAGCAAAGCTCAGCGGTAGCTGCTCTCCAGGAGAGGAGCAGGATTGCTATATCCTGCAGGGACACCAGGTATAACCTGACTCAGGTCGGGATACCTTTCCCTCCAGAGCTGAGCTGTCCTAACAGCTCCAGGCCTGACTCTCCCCAACAGTCAGGATGCCTTCCCCTCCAGGGCCGAGCTGCCTCATTGCAGCTCTAGCTGTCAGAGCTGTCCTAGTAGCACGAGGTATTTGTGATACCTTTCCCTCTAGAGCTGAGTTGTCCCATCACAGCTCCAGTTGCCAGAGCTGTCCTAGAAGCTCAAGGTTTCACCTGACTCCTGAAGAGTCAGGATACCTTTCCCCTAGAGTTGCAACACACTCGCCTGCAACAACTATTCATCCTAAAATATTTACCCTGGATATAGTAACTCTGCTAGATCCCTACAAGATTCCTTCCATCATGAACTCTGGATTTCTACCTAGAACAGAATTCAGTGGGAATAACTGAGGACTAACTGTTTAAACTCTTGATGAATGTGTGTACATTTGAGAATGAAAGTAATAGCCTCACAGTTCTGAGGCTGTAAGTCTGACTGTACCCTAACCTGAAGTTCTGTTGAGGTTACCTAACCTGGACAGGTACATAGCTTCTCTAATAGGAGAATAAAAGGGATTTATACATTCGGTCCTATGGTAAAACCTCTTATGTTGCACAAATCCTAAATGGTCTTATAATAAAAACCTGGGGCCAGATATCAGGCTGAAAGATGAAAGATCAGAGAAGCAGATCAAGCCACAGCTATCACCTCTTACCCCACCAACTCCTCAGCCTGAAAGAGAGAGCATTCTTGTCTCCTCCCACCTTATATTCCTTTCTCTGCCCAGACATATTACTTCCTGTCTCAACCTTCCTAGTGCTGGGATTAAAGGTGAGTGATCCTAAGGGCTGGAATTAAAGGTGTGTGTCACCACTGCCTGGCTCTGTTTCTCTTTTAGACTGGATTAATCTAGTGTAGCCCAGCATGACCTTGAACTCACAGAAATCCAGACGGATCTCTGCCTCCCGAGTGCTAGGATTAAAGGTGTGTGCCACCACTGCCTGGCCTCTATGTTTAATCTAATGTGCTGGGGACGGCATACAAGATGCCTTATGTGCTACCAGCAGAAACTGGAGATGAGGGACCCGAGATTGTGGACGGCAAACCTCCACGTGTTCCCCTCTGGTTCTTCTGCTTTGCATGCCTCTAGAGGGCCAAGGCAGAAATGCCTACGTATCCCGAGGTCATGATTTATGTTGTGCACATGTCACGTTCTCCTCCATATAATTATTTATTGTGATGCTAATCTTTTTCTTCTATCTGTTCTTCATGTTCTGTGTTCCCAGACCAATGGTACTTTCTGTGAAACGGGATGGAAATGAAACAAATTTCATGGGAAATTATATAGAGATGATCACTCAGGCTGGGGTCAAGACAGTTATGCAGGTCATGGGAAAGAACCTGCAGCCTGGGGAAGCTTTTCAGGCTTGGATAAACTGTACCGAATGTGTGTTCAACTATAGCACATGGTTTGATATGTATCAGTGCACTGGACTCAATTTGGCCACGATGAATAATTCAGTTTCTGAGGATATTCCACGGGCATTGTGTAAAACTTGAGACCCTAAGAGGTATTGGCTGAAGACGGTGAATGGAGTAACATATAGATGGGATGACAAACGAGAAGTGTGGGGACCCAGAATAGGAGGAAAATGGTGGCCTCCACCAAGAAAGGGAGATGGCAACTTTAATCCAGATATTTTGATTCCTCCTGAAGGAGTGTGGAGACAATGTGGCAATGGTTGGAGTGATTGCTGCAAGTTTTATTGGGTTCCTAGATTGAAAAGAGCTGCCAGGAAAGGTGAGCTTCCTTTCATGGAAGTTCTGAAAATTGGATCAGGTCTTCCTTGGAACTGTTGGGATAAGAAGGACAAAGTCGCTGACTTGCAGGGGCAGATCTCTTGTCTGAAGTCATTGTGGCCCACTAGTCATGGGGCTTGGTGTTTGCAGAGGGCTGAGGAGGAACTTAGGCAGCTGCAGAGGTCTGAAGTTGGAGCAGGCTGTGTGAGAAGGAAATGACTGTCTGGTACATTAACCATTGTTCTTATTTTTACCTTTTTTTGTGAAACCACATGTGACTAGACTCTGGGTCAAATGCTCAGAAGATTGTATAATCATTAAAGAATAAAAATAGAGGCCGCTGAGGCAGGCGGAGCGCAGCGGCACGCACGCCGCTGAGGCAGGGGCGGCTGAAGCGCAGTTGCAATAAAGACCAGAAACTGAGCTATTACCCGCCAAAGAGTTGGTGAAAACAAGATCTTAATCAGGAGCTTGGAACAGGGACGCCTTTAATCCCAACACCCGGAGAAGGAGCCATCTCTGTGAGACGGAACCAGAACAGATCTGAACACTCGGTCTGAGGCCAACCCAGGGCCCAGCTGCTGATCCTACAAAACCCAACAACTTGGAGGTGCTGGTGAGACTACCCCGCTCAGCTGAAATCCATCCGGGAGAGGATTCAGAATCCTACAGTTTGAAGTCTGAGGAAACAAGATCAGCTGAGGAGTCGACGAATGAGCAAAACGTGACCCGAGAACACAGAACAGGGCACCACCCAACCACCGAACCAGATCACCAGAATCGTAAGTATACATTTCACCGACTGAGAACAGGGGTGGTCATCTTGCTCTGGGAACCAGATATTTAGTTTCTCATTTCCTGGTGCTTGAAGTTTCTCATTTCTGAGGCTTGGAGGTGTAAGCCTGAAGGGTTAGGGTCTTACACCATCTGCACTGAGCAGAGAAAGAGATGAGTAGACGCCAGCGGAAAAATACAGGCAACAACATAAAGACCTATATGACAACACCAGAACCTACCGACTCTACAATTGCAAGTCCTGAACATACCAAGGCAGAAGAAACAGAAGAAATCAATCCTAAAAAGGACTTTAAGAAGATGATAGAGGTCCTTAAAGAAGAAATAAAAAAATACCCTTAAAGAGGAAATAAAAAATTCCCTTAAAGAGGAAATGAAAAACTCCATTAAAGAGGAAATGAAAAACTTCCTTAAAGAGGAAATAAAAAACTCCCTTAAAGAAATGGAAGAAAAAACAAACAAAAAATTGGAAGAAATCAAAGAAAGCCAAGAAAAAATAATTAAACAGATGAAAGAAACATTCCAAGTTCTGAAAACAGAAATTGAGACAACAAAGAAAACACAAGCCGAGGGAATGCTG
The DNA here is from genome assembly GCA_902168425.1 of Peromyscus attwateri. Taxonomy (NCBI): domain Eukaryota; kingdom Metazoa; phylum Chordata; class Mammalia; order Rodentia; family Cricetidae; genus Peromyscus; species Peromyscus attwateri. The sequence continues at coordinate 21,854 of CABHPP010139474.1, read as the reverse complement.
GAAATAGAAAACCTGACTAAACGAACAGGAACTACAGAAACAAGCATAACCAACCGAATACAAGAGATGGAACAGAGAATCTCTGACACTGAAGACACAATAGAGAAAATAGATTCGTCAGTCAAAGAAAACACTAAAGACAAAAAAGTCGTAACACAAAATGTCCAAGAAATCTGGGACACCATGAAAAGACCCAACCTAAGAATAATAGGGATAGAAGAAGGAGAAGAATACCAACTCAAAGGCACAGAAAATATATTCAACAAAATCATAGAAGAAAACTTTCCTAACCTAAAGAAAGAAATACCTATGAAGATACAAGAAGCTTACAGAACACCAAATAGGCTGGATCCAAAAAGAAAGTCCTCTCGCCACATAATAATCAAAACATTAAACATACAGATCAAAGAAAAAATATTAAGAGCTGCAAAGGAGAAAGACCAAGTAACATATAAAGGCAAACCCATCAGAATAACACCAGACTTCTCAATAGAGACTATGCAAGCTAGAAGGTCCTGGACAAATGTTATGCAGACACTAAGAGACCACGGATGCCAACCCAGACTATTATACCCAGCAAAACTCTCAATCACCATAGGCGGAGTAAACAAAATATTCCATGATAAAATCAGATTTAATCAATACCTATCCACAAACCCAGCCCTACAGAAAGCACTAGAAGGAAAAATCCAACCCAAAGAAGCTAAACACACCCATGAAAACTCAGGCAATAGATAAACCCACACCAACAAACACCAAAGAAGGACAACATAACACGACCACAAAAATAACAGGAAATAACAGTCACTGGTCATTAATATCCATCAATATCAATGGTCTCAACTCACCTATAAAAAGACACAGACTAACAGAATGGATAAGAAAACAGGATCCATCCATCTGCTGCATACAAGAAACACACCTTAGCTTCAAAGACAGACACTACCTCAGAGTAAAGGGCTGGGAAAAGGCTTTCCAAGCAAATGGACCTAAGAAACAAGCTGGTGTAGCAATCCTAATATCTAATAAAATAGATTTCAAACTAAAATCAATCGAAAGAGATCAGGATGGACATTACATATTTATCACAGGAAAAATCCACCAAGATGAAGTCTCAATTCTGAACATTTATGCCCCAAATACAAAGGCACCCACATTCATAAAAGAAACATTACTAAAGCTTAAAACACACATCAAACCCCACACATTAGTGGTAGAAGATTTCAACACATCACTCTCACCAAAAGGCAGATCTACCAGACTGAAACTTAACAAAGAAATAAAAGACCTAACAGATGTTATGATTCAAATGGACTTAATAGATATCTACAGAACATTCCACCCTAACACAAAAGAATATACCTTCTTCTCAGCACCCCATGGAACCTTCTTAAAAATTGACCACATGCTTGGCCACTAAACAAATCTCAACAGATACAAAAAAATTAGAATAACCTCCTGTATCTTATCGGGCCACCATGCCTTAAAGTTAGACTTCAACAACAACAAAAATTATAGAAAGCCTACAAATTCATGGAAAATGAATAATGCCCACCTGAAACATCAATGGGTCAAGGAAGAAATAAAGAAAGAAATTAAAGATTTCCTAGAATTCAATGAAAATGAAAGTACAACATACCCAAACTTATGGGACACTATGAAAGCAGTGCTAAGAGGAAAATTCATAGCTCTAAATGCACACATAAAGAAGATGGAGCAATCCCATATCAATGAATTAACAGAACAACTGAAAGCTCTAGAACAAAAAGAAACAAACTCACCCAGGAGAAATGGACGCCAGGAAATAATCAAATTGAGGGCTGAAATCAACGAAATAGAAAACAAGAGAACAATACAAAAAATCAATGAAACAAAGAGTTGGTTCTTTGAAAAAATCAACAAGATAGACAAACCCCTAGCCAAACTAACCAAAAGGCAAGGAGAGAGCACCCAAATTAACAAAATCAGAAATGAAAAGGGAGACATAACAACAGACAACGAGGAAATCCAGAGAATCATCAGATCATACTTTAAAAACCTGTACTCCACAAAAATGGAAAACCAGGAAGAAATGGACAACTTTCTGGATAAATACCACATACCAAAGTTAAATCAAGACCAGATAAACCATTTAAATAGACCAATAACCCCTAAAGAAATAGAAACAGTCATCAAAAGTCTCCCACCCAAAAAAAGCCCAGGACCAGATGGTTTCAGTGCAGAATTCTACCAGACTTTCAAAGAAGAACTAATACCAATACTCTTCAAATTGTTCCACACAATAGAAACAGAAGGAACACTACCAAACTCTTTTTATGAGGCTACAATTACACTGATACCCAAGCCACACAAAGATGCAACAAAGAAAGAGAACTACAGACCAATCTCCCTCATGAACATTGATGCAAAAATACTCAACAAAATATTGGCAAACCGAATCCAAGAATATATCAAAAAAATTATAAATTTATAAACTCAAGTTCCAGTTGCTTTTGGGATACTATCTTACAAGTACACCAATGTACAGTATGGCTCATTAAGGAAGGGAATGGCTCAGTTGCCTTTAGCCTACTGGCTATGGGTGAGATAGGACCTCTGTTGGTCTTCTCTGTATCGAACACACAGATTGCAAGCCCAGTGCCACTTTGAGATCTTTGGCAGCAGTTAACTCTGCAGCTCACACAGGATTGAGCCTGTATGATAATGAGTATTCAGAGATGGGTAATGCCTGGGGGCCCTCACCAACTTAAGACAGAGCACCTGTGTGGCCTGGGCAGGCGTCTCCATGACGGGTAAGGTGATCTGCTGACGTCCCATGCAACCCAAGTCAGAAGCTCATTTTTTAATAAAAGGGGGACTTGTAGGTCCCTGGCCCCCATTTTGGGAAACTGTTGCCTTGCTTGCCGACCTTGACCTTGATATTCTCCCTATGCTAATTCCCTGCCAGGTTCCACCCTCCTGAATGCTTAAGGGAAGTTCCTTGCCTGGTACCCTAAATAATGGGCGTTAACAGATTAGAAGCAAGATTGTAAAACATCAGTAGCGAACTTCTGCCCTCCGGGGTCCTCCCATTGTGCTGTAAGCCTGTATTTAAGACCTCCTCCCCCCTTAAATAAATGACATTCAGCATTTAAAATTAATATATATATTATATATAATTGAATGAATACTGTGAATGAAATCTATGAATACCACAAATGTGATTAATATCATGAGTGTAATTAATGAATATCTTGAGTGTAATTTAAAAAATAAATAAAGTAAAAAAAAAAAAGAATAAAAATAGATTGTGCTTGCTCTGGTATTAAGCCTGGGATAGTTTTTGTGTTTAATTAAAGATGATGAAGAACATATTGGTGATTTTCTAAGAATAACCTTTGGAATCATGAGAATACTCCGTATTGGGTGATTTCCCCTTTCCTTTCTGTTTCCCCTTGCTCATGATAATAAAAGACTGAGGTTACCAAGGCAGAAGCAGAAGCTACTTAGCAACTGCAGAAGCCGGAAGTGACCTGTCAGCTTGCACAAGCACTGTCTCTGAGTTGTTACTGTGCATTCCAAGTATCCCATCCTTCGGACCCCCGAAACTGCTGAGCTGTTCCCCAGCACCAGTGGCTCGTTCTGTCCTCTGATCTTCAGGCAAATTTTATTTGTTCAAAATATCACCACAGTCTTAGGGTGCTGTGAGGCAGTTGGCCAGGCAGGCACTAGACTAAGGGGGAGTCCTCTGGGCTCCCCCTCTTCCCCATGCATGTACTACGTATACTCTAGGCACTGAGCCTGGTCTGAAACCACCTTTCCTGATGAACATTCCAAATGAGATCCCGACGTGACTGAGCCTCCAGGGCATTCTCAGAATGAGGCTAGCCATCCTTGAGTTTGGAATGCAGCTTGTGGAGCCACAAACCTGGCCAAATGGCTCTGTGATGCTTACAGAGATCATACCCATTTCAACCCAGAGGCCCAGTCAATGGTCAACACTGCTTTTTCTGCACCTGATATTCACCGAAAGTTCCAAAAGCTAGATAAGCTCACAGGCATGAATATTGATCAGTTCATAGACATCCCCTATGTCTTACAGGGATAGAGCTACAGAGAAAGAAAAGGAAAAGTATGTAGAGAAAAAGGCAGAAATAATGGCACTCACATTGTGGGCTGGGGAAAATTTAGGCAATCAGAAACCCAAAACAAGGGAGGATGATGGAGGCCATTAGACAGGGGCCATTGTACCTGCTGCAACCGAAAAAGGACACTTGAAGAATGAATGCCCCAGGAAGAGGGCGCCAAAGGCCAAGGAAGATAAACCCCAAAAGGAAAAAAGTAAGGCCTCTACAGTAGCCTCAGTGAAAAAAGTCCCCACTGAGGGCTGAGCTGCCACCTCAGAGACCTGACTCAGACTGAAGCAAATGGGCTCAATCAAGAACAGCCATGAGTCCACGGTAAAACAGATATCAGCATGGACTTCATCCTGGACAAAGGAGCAGCCATCTCAATGGTAACCTTTACCAGAGAGAAGCTCACCACTGAACGTTGTTGGAGCTATCGGGGCCACTTCGGAAATACTGATTCTGCAAGCCGTGGGGCTGCTCAGTGGGAGGCCATCATATGTCAGGCACTGATTTTTATTGTTGGGGTTTTTTTTTTTTTTTTGCTCTTCTTTGGGGGGCCCACCACTCAGCTCCTGGAAAATCACACAAAGAGGCTTATTATTACTTATGAATGCCCAGCCTTAGCTTGGCTTAGTTTCTAGCCAGCTTTCCTTAAATTAACTTAATTTATTTAATTAATTAAGTTAAATCTTTTGCCTCTGGGCTTTTCTCATTCTCTTATCTAACTTCTGTAAATCTTACTCTTTTTTTTTTTTTTGGTTTTTCGAGACAGGGTTTCTCTGTGTAGCTTTGCACCTTTCCTGGAACTCACTTGGTAGCCCAGGCTGGCTTCGAACTCACAGAGATCCGCCTGCCTCTGCCTCCCGAGTGCTGGGATTAAAGGCGTGCGCCACCAACGCCCGGCTGTAAATCTTACTCTTACTCCATGGCTTGCTGGTTGTGTAGCTAGGTGGCTGGTCCCTGATGTCCTCCCCTTCTCTGGCTCCTAGATCTTAGATCCCTCCTACCAGTTTTCTCCTTCTATATATTCTCTCTGCCTGCCAGCCCACCTTTCCTTTCTCCTTCCTTGCTATTGGCTAGTTCTTTATTAGACCATCAGGTGTTTTACGCAGGCACAGTAACACAGCTTCAATGAGTTAAACAAAAGTAACATACCTTAAAATATTCTACACAAGCCGGGCAGTGGTGGTGCAGGCCTTTCTTTAATCCCAGCACTCGGGAGGCAGAGACAGGCAGATCTCAGTGAGTTCAAGGCCAGCCTGGTCTACAAAGTAAGTTCCAGGACTGTTACAGAGTAACCTTGTCTTGAAAAACCAAAAAAAAAAAACAAACAAAAAACAAAAAACAAAAAAAACAAAACAAAAAAAAACAGTTAAAGGAGATGGACGCGAGGAAATAAACAGAGTGCCAACTACTAAGAGTATATGTGCTTCGGCAGCACATATACTAAAATTGGAACGATACAGAGAAGATTAGCATGGGCCCTGCGCAAGGATGACACGCAAATTCGTGAAACGTTCCATATTTTTAAATTAATATCATGAATGTAATTAATGAATATCATGAGTGTAATTAAAAAATAAATTAAAAAACGAGTAAGTTTCCAAGTTATGTTGCCTATAGGATAAATGGAAAACCCTGGTATGTCCCCAGAGGGGATAGAGTAGTACAGAATGTAGAATGGATTGATCAAGCTTTGGCTAGTGAGTGATTGTGAGAACCCAGACCCTACCAGATGTAAATATTAACCACTGGAGACAAAACTGTCTCTCACCCTGCATGACACTGTAACCACATGTGCTGCCAATGGGCACACTGTTCTACCTGTGGGTGTGCCCAGTTAGAAAACTTCCTTTGTAACTTGCAAGACTTCTTATGCTCCTAACAGTGGAGATAAAGATCAAAAAGGTAATGGCTGCCGGTGGGAAAGTTGGGGGACAGAAGCGGAGAGAGGCAAGGAACAAACTGGTAATTACTGTAACCATTTTTAGAAACATAGGGAGTAAAAACTGATTGTAAAACTGTTCATGTGTAGGTGAGGTAGCTGAATTTTAACCCTGCCCAGCCCTTTAACTACCTTGTACTTGTACTTTTTTGGTATTTTGAGACAGGATTTCTCTGTGTAGCTTTGTGTCTTTTTCCTGGAACTCACTCTGTAGCCCAGGCTGGCCTCGAACTCACAGAGATCCGCCTGCCTCTGCCTCCCGAGTGCTGGGATTAAAGGCGTGCGCCACCACCGCCCACTAGTACTTGTACTGCTTGCTTACCGGTTTCCTATCTCCTACCTGGTAAGAGGCTGCTGGACCTGAGGGTAAGGGCTAACATTAACCTGTAAATCCCACTTCCCCAAGGACAGATAACTTCCTGGAATGCTGGGGGCTGAAGACAACAAATCACGTGTTTTTCCTTCAATAAACAAGACTGGTTGTCCCAACTGCGCAAGATGTGCTTGATCACACACCAGAAGATATGTAGGCAGGAAGTATGTCAGGATGTATACTTGCCCCCACAGGACTAAGGCAGGAAGTACCTTGTGTGTTTGGCCTTTATAAACACCTGGCTAACGTAGCTCACAGCTATTTTATGGGAATCCTGGGTATGGACCTGGTCAGTGTCCATCATCCTGGTATTAAATAAAACTTGCTTTAACTGAATACTTGTGGAACTGGTCTTTCCCCTTGTGAATCTCAGGTTTAACAGAGGCCCAAGATGACCTCATTACAGAGTGAGTAATCTAAGCCTCTGTCCAACTGAAAAGGGCTCAGTGACTCAGTTTCACAGAAATTCCCGAAACACCATCATTGTGTTCAATTGAAGCATTTCTGACCTTAGTTCTGCCTCGAGGTTCCAAGTAAGAGCTGTCTGTGTTAGCAGTTATTCTTGAGTGTGGGGGTTTTCCGAGGGGACCTGGGATCCAGAGGGTGCTCCCCTCTGGATCAGATTAGGTACAGACTGTAATACTTGAGCAGTAGAAGGCAACATTGGTGATTGGAGCCAAGGGCCACCACAAAGTCACACCATGCAACAGAGCTCACATGGGAGGTTCATTTGGGGGAGGTGCAGAGGCAAACTCTGAGGGAGAGTGGAAGGAAAGGAAGGAGGGGTGAGAAGGGCTTGCCTTTATAAGTGTTGTAGCACTAGCACATATGGCGAGTGCTTTACTTACTGGCTGGCTGCAGTAGCTACAAGTCACATCTTGGCTGCTGCTGGTGACAAGTCCTGCTAGGTCCCTGAGAGCAGGCTGATGTACATGCCTGAAGGCTAACAGAGACCCCACCCAAACACCAATTTTTAACACAAAGAGGTCCTTTATTAAACAAGATAAAGAGACAAGGTGCCTGAATCTGAGTCGGGCAGAAACAGCAGCAAACAGCTTTACAGGAGTAATTTTTAAAAGGAAAAAGGGGGAGGTTTGTATTACAATTATGGAGGGCCCAAAACAGCTTGACCACACAGCTGCCATGACAGGCTTAGGGGCCCAGACACAGTTGCTGTGACAGGCTTACTGACAGGCAACACCTGGATCCAGGAAAAGCCATAAGCTAACACAACCCAGGGATCCACCCAGGGATCGGCCAGCATCTAAGGAGAAGTAACTGACTTTCCAAACATTCCAACTGTTAAGATTAGATAAGATCATCAGACGTCCCTGAGCCTAGCACAGGCCTGTTTCCCCTTTTTACCAAGGTACCCCAGACAAATGTCAGCCAGTCAGGGTTCTGAACCCTGGAAATCCCCTCACCCCAACCTCTGCTATGATGAAAGCCCTACCCCACCCAGGTTCGGGTCTCTGCTCTCACTGCTGCATCAGACTTACAGAGAGACCAAGGTCTAAGCTTGAAATAAAGGCTGTTTGCTTTTACATATGGGATTTGGTCTCTGTGGTGGGTTTTTTTTTGGGGGGGGGGTCCCCGTGATCTGGGTATAACAAGAATGAGCTAGGATGGGTTGGTAAGTTCTGATGGAGCAAGTTAATCAGAGTAGCCAAATGGGAATTTTGATTGCTGGACCTTGATGGTTTTATAGTTGGACCTTAGTGATGAGCTTCAGGAATGAGTCCCACATTAGAAAGAGGCTAAATAAGGGAATCAACCTTGGTGGCTAGCTTCAGGAAATGTGGACATGCCTAAACAAGGGAATCTAACAGTTTAACAAAGGAGAAAGAAGGGGAGTGTTGTAGAATATTATTTTAATATGTGTTACATTTGTTTTTACTGTGGAACATTTGTTTAATGCAAAGATATGTTGCATTCTTTTATGTTGCATTTGTTTAACTCTGTAAAGCTGTGTTACTTTGCCTGTCTAAAACACCTGATGGTCTAATTAAGAGCTGAATGGCCAGTAGCAAAGCAGGAGAAAGGACAGGCAGGGTTGGCAGGCAGAGAATAAATAGAAGGAGAGATCTGGGAGGAAAAGAAGAAAAGAGCAAGAGAACAAGGAGAAGAGGACGCGAGGGGCCAGCCACCCAGCCACCCAGCCAGCTATGGAGTAAGGGTAAAAGTAAGATATACAAGGGATACCAGTTCTCACCAGAGCTTGGGGAAGGAAGTATCTCTGTTGGGGCTTGGAGGGAAGCGCTCGGGCCGTCAGCATAGGCAAGGGAGACCCCAACAAGCCACAGAGCAAGATGTCCCCCGAACGCCTTCTTCGCGCAGACGTGCCGGGAGAAGCACAAGAAGAAGCACCTTGGCTTCTCGGTCAACTTCGCCAGTTCTCCAAGAAGTGCTCCGAGAGAGGGAAGACCATGTCTGCAAAGGAAAAGTCCAAGTTCAAAGATTTGGCCAAGAGTGACAAAACTCGTTATGACAGGGAGATGAAGAATCATGTTCCTCCCAAAGGTGATAAGAAAGGAAAGAAAATTGATCCTAATGCTCTAAAAAGACAAAGATGGTGATGATGAGTATGAGGATGAAGAATAAACGGCTGTCCTAAAATGTGTGGCGTGTATGTGCTAAGGCAACTATTTTGCTAAGAATGTGAAATTCAAGTGCAGCTCAACATTAGCTTCAGTATAAAAACTGTACAGATTTTTGTATAGCTGATGAGATTCTTTGTAGAGAAAATATTTTTTTTAAAAAGAGGAGTTTGGCTGGGCGGTGGTGGTGCACGCCTGTAATCCCAGCACTCCGGAGGCAGAGGCAGGTGTATCTCTGTGAGTTTGAGGCCAGCCTGGTCTACAGAGCTAGTCCAGGACAGGCTCCAAAGCTACAGAGAAACCCTGTCTCGAACAACTCCCCCCCCCCCCAAAAAAGAGGAGTTTGTAGCTTTTTCAGGGGCTACAACATACAGTTAGATTTAAAGCTTTTGATGTTGAATGTTCCTAAATATTTAATGGTTTCTTTAATTTCTTATGGTAGCACAGCAAACTTAATAGGAATTTGTATTACCAGTAATTTTTTAGGATGTTGCATTTTTTTTAAAAAATGTAATAAAATAATGTATATTTAAAAAAAGTAAGACATATGGAAGTAAGAGAAAGGTAAAAGCCCAAAGTCAAAAGGTAGACAGGATAATTTAAAGTTAAGAAAAGCTGGCAAGAAACATGCCAAGCTAAGGCTGGGCATTTACAATTAAGAATAAGATGGATGGCACATGTCTTTAATCCCAGCACTTGGGAGGCAGAGATTGGCAGATCTCTTTGAGTTTGAGGGCAGCCTGGTCTACAAAGTGAGTTCCAGAACATCCAGGGCTGTTACACAGAGAAACCCTGTCTTGAAAAATGATTTATTTGGGAGCTGGGTGAGAGGTCCCCCATAAGAGTAAAGGGTAAAAACAACAGGGGAGGGTAAGACCTGCCAGAGCCATGTTTGACATGCTTGGGCCTGTTAGAGTCTTTCAGTTTCTGCACAAGGGTTTGCCCAACTGAGATAGTGAAGAACCAAGGCCCCTCCATCTTGTAAGCCTCTCCATTTTGCAACAGGCCTTAGGTTTTGAGTTCTCAGTATTGCTGACATAAATTCCAGGAACCAGAAGGTACAAAGTCAGGATGTCAGGAACGGCCACCTGGCCATCTGGTAGCAACTGATTAACCACAGAATGCCCCAACCTGGAGACAGCTCAGGAAAAGGGTTTAACAAATAACCGGGGTTAAACTGGACTTGAGATATCAGCAGAATTCTGGAAAGTCCCTAAGCACGAACCAATCAGGATTGCACCTGTACTGAATGCCCCCCCCCCAATGTGGTAACCTTGAGGTGCACGCTCAGGGAGGGGCACCTCCTCTAGCCTCTGCTGTGTCTGTGGTGTGCTTGATGAGGTTCCTGCCTTGAGCCACAGAACTCTGTTAAGGGCCCTTGCTCTTTCTTTCTGTCTGACTGTCTTGCTCCAATAAACCTTGCTTTTTCATTTCAGTGAATCCGTGTCTCTGGTGGTCTCTTTGGGGGTCTCAAGACTTGGGCACAATATTTGGGGGCTCATCCTGGATTCCCAGAGATCCCCTGAGACCCCCAAACCCTGAGGGTTTACACCGGCCAATCGGGTGAGTCTGTTTTGCCTGTTTGTTGTTTCTGTTTTGTTTCTCCTTTCGATTTCTGATTGCTGCCGGCAGCTGTCCCTTTCTGAGAGGTTCCACTTTGGAGGTTCCGCTTTGGTGAACATACCATAAAAGCGAACCTGGAGGAGTCAGGAGATGTCCCCTCTCCTTGTCTGGGCAGGGGTCTCGAGTCCAAGGCCACTCTGCCAGGGACCCACGAGGGTCCCCTCTGTGTGTCTGAGAACTCTGGGGATCAGGAGACTCTGTTGACCTGTCCCCGTCCCGTCCTTACAGTCTTTGGCATAATCGAGGCTCCCTCTTCGGACGCCCATCTGCCTGGACCATCTGTGAGCCACAGAACTCTGTTAAGGGCCCTTGTTCTTCCTTTTTGTCTGACTGTCTTGTTCGTCAGTGTGATTTGCTATATTTCTGCTCACCTCTTATTTGCTAACACACAAGGACAAGCCATGGGAAATACCCCTCCTTCCCCTCTAGACCTAACCCTGGTGCATTGGAGGGATGTGAAGGAGGCTGCTTACAACAACAGTGTCAATGTTAGGAAAAATAAGTGGATTACTTTTTGTTTCTCAGAATGGCCTGCCTTCAATGTTGGCTGGCCACAGGAGAGGACTTTTGACTCCAGTACCATCCACAGGGCCAAGGAAATTGTGTTCAGACCCCGGACAGGACACCCAGACCAGATCCCTACATAGTGACTTGGAGAGGGCTTAATTGATCCCTCCCCTGGGTCAAGCCCTTTCTACCCCCACCACCTGTTAACCTCCCACTTGAACCATCTGCTCCCCAACAGGTACTCCCTGTAAAGGCCAGAAAGGACCTGAAGACACCAATCCTCCAGGGCAGAACAGAAGGATTTGAATTCTTTCCTCCTCCATACACTCCCCATCCACCAGTTAACCCCCTGCCAGATCCACACCGCCACAGGGGCCAACCCAGGCAATTGAAAGTCGCTGGGGTGCAACCCCACAACCAGACACCACTGTGGCCTTACCCCTCAGACCTGCTGGACCTGTAGATGCAGACGGGAACCAGCCCTTCCACTACTGGCCCTTCGCGACCAGTGACCTATACAACTGGCGCGCTCAGAATGCCCGGTTCTCTAAGAACCCCCAAGAACTAATTAACCTTTTAGAGACTGTTCTTTTCACTCACCAGCCTACCTTGGATGATTGTAACCAGCTCCTAGGTACCCTGTTCACCACAGAGGAGCAGTATAGGGTCCCAGAGGCCACCTGGAAATTGGTTCTGGGTCCCACGGGGGCTCCTATATCCAATCCAGCAATCATCAATGCCTACTTCCCCTCTACCTGCCCAGACTGGGACTACAACATGGTGCAAGGTAAGAAAGGCTCCATATCTACCCCAGGCTCTGTTGGCAGGTCTCAAAGAGGCTGCACGAAAGCCGATTAATAGGGCTAAGGTTTATGATGTTAGACAGGGAGCAGAGGAGAGCCCGGCTGCTTACTTAGAACGCTTACTAGAGGCCTTTTGGCAATATATGTCATATGACCTCAAGGCAGAGGAATCCGATGATAATGTTCACCTACATAAATCAGGCAGCACCAGATATCAAGAAAAAGCTGCAGTCAATGGAGAGATTAGGTGAAAAGAATCTTAGGGAATTAGTGGCATTGGTGGAAAAGGTCTATAATAAGAGAGAGACAGAAGAGAAGAAAGAAGAGAGGTGGGAAATGGAAAGGGCACAGAAAGAAGGAAAATGAGAAAGGAGACAGGAGAGGAGTTCAGCAAGGATCCTGGAACAACAAGCTCAGCTAAAGGAGATACTCTCGGCAACGGGAACTGGACCAATTGGATCCCCCCAGGTGGAGACAGGGAGCGATGGTCCAAGCCTAAGGTAGGCAAAAATCAGTATGCATACTGCAAGGAGGAAGGGCGCTGGGTGAGAGACTGTCCTAAGAAAAAGGGATGAAAGACCCTGACCACTAAGTTACTCCTGGGTGCTCTAGAAGAAGATAATGATTAGGAGAGATGGGGCTCAGACACCCTCCCTGAGCCTAGGTAACCCTGAGAGTGGAAAGGAAATCAATAAGATTCATAGTGGATACAGGGGCAGAGAACTCATCCTCCTCATGCCAGGCAGACCCATGTCCACCAGAACACATGGGTGCAAGGAGCTACAGGTATTAAATCTTACTCATGGACTACCCAAAGAACAGTGGACCTTGGAATGGGACAGGTAACCCATTCATTCCTAGTAATTCCAGAATGCCCCTATCTGCTGAGATCTTTTGTCAAAAATGAAAGCCCCAATCTACTTTTCTGACAAAAAAGTCCAGTTCTTATCAAAATGGGAAACCAGTCCAAATATTAATGACTGCCAACGTGATGGAGGAATATAGACTACACCAAAAACCCATGGCCCCTGAACCCGAGATAGAGAAATGGCTTCAAAAGTTTCTGCAAGCATGGGCAGAAACTGGGGGCATGGAGCTAGCAAAACATAGACCCCCTATATATATGGAAAGTCAGGCAGGTGCAGACCCAGTTAAAGTCCACCAATATCCCATGCCCCTGGAAGCAAAGGAAGGGATAACGCCCCACATAAGATTGTTGATCCTTGGGGTCCTAAGGCCAGTCCAGTCTGCATGGAACACCCCACTGCTACCAGTTAGAAAGTCCCACACCAATGACTATAGGCCAGTACAGGACCTAAGAGAATTAAATAAAAGGGTAATGGACATACACCCCATGGTGCCCAATCCCTACACCCTACTGAGCACATTGCCCCCAGACCAGCAATGGTACACAGTCTTGGACCTGAAAGATTCCTTCTTCAGCCTACCTCTGGCCCCTGAGAGTCAGCAGTACTTTGCCTTCAAGTGACACGACCCAGAGATCAGAATCAGTGGTCAGCTAACCTGGACTAGATTACCCCAAGGATTCAAGAACTCTCCAACCATCTTTGACAAGGCTCTACATGAGGATCTGAGTAAGTATAGAGCCCAGAACTCTGATATAAGCTTGTTGCAGTATATAGATGACTTGCTGATTGTGGCTGCCAACAGAGAGACCTGTTGAAAGGGAACTGAGGATCTGCTACAAGCCTTAGGAGATCTGGGGTACTGGGCCTCTGCAAAGAAGGCCCAGATCTGTCAGCCCATGGTAATGTATCTGGGGTACATCCTTGAAGGGAGTCAGAGATGGCTGTCAGGCGCTCATAAAGAGACAGTGCTAAAAATACCCACTCCCAAAACTACAAAACAAGTGAGAGAGTTCCTGGGTACAGCAGGATGCTGCTGCCTGTGGATCCCTGGATTTGCAGAGCTGGCCAAACCTCTATAAGAAGCAACTAAGAACACCTTGGACTTTGGACAGAGGAAAGGCAGAAGGCATTCGATACCTTGAAACAAAAACTCCTAGAGGTTCCAGCTCTTGGCCTGCCAGATATAAATAAGTCCTTTTGTCTGTTCATAGATGAAAATAAGGGGGTGGCAAAAGGAGTGCTAACCCAAACAATAGGACTGTGGGAAAGGCCAGTGGCCTATCTTTCAAATAAACTAGATCTGGTGGCAGCAGGATGGCCACCATGCCTCAGCATCACAGTAGTGGTGGCACTACTGGTCAGAGATGCCGATAAATTGACCTTGGGGCAGAACTTAACAATTGCCACCCCACACTCCCTGGAAGGAGTTCTCAAACAGCCAACCGACCAATGGCTGAGCAATGCCAGACTAACCCATTACCAAACTTTGCTCCTCAACCCCACGAGAATAACATTTCAAGTTCCAACTGCCCTTAACGCAGCCACCTTGCTGCCCAACCCCAATCTCAAATCACCACTACATGACTGTACTGGAATCCTGGCCCAGGCGCACTGTATCCATCCAGATCTATGAGATACACCCCTACCAGATGCTGAGGACACCTGGTTCATGGACAGGAGCAGTTACATGTGAGATGGTCAGAGGTGTGCCAGGGCAGCAGTGACCACATCCTCAGACATTGTAGGGCAGAACCATTACTGGTCGGAACTTCAACACAGAGAGCGAAATTAATTGTCCTAACAAAAGCCTTGAGACTGGGAAAAGGAAAGAAATTAAACATTTACATGGACAGTAGATATGCCTTTACCATGGCACGTGTTCATGGGGCAATCTACAGAGAAAGGGGCTTGCTCACAGCAGAGGGAAAGCCAATCAAAAGCAAACAAGAAATTCTGGACCTCCTGCAAGCCATATGGGGGTCCACAAAGCTGGCAATCATACTCTGCCTGAGGCATCGAAAAGGGACCAGGCAGATCCAAAGAGGAAATAGCCTAGCCGACCAAACAGCTAGGGAAGTAGCATCAGCCCCCACAATAGCATCAGTCCTGGAAGACCCCAGAACAAGAAGTCTGCCATGGGTCTCCCAGTACACCCCCACAGATCTCATGGCTTGCCCATGGAACAAATAACAGAGGATTGGTGGAGGATGGCAGATGGACGGATCATTCTGCCACAAGGAATGGGACTGACAATGCTCAGAAAAATCCATTGATCCTCCCACCTGGGAATCCAGAGGATACAAGACTTACTGAGACAGGCCAATGTGAAAATACAGAACAGTAATCAGGTTATTGAAGAAATAGTGTCCAAGTGCCAAGCCTGTAAAATGACTAATGTTATCTCAACTCTCTCCAACCCTGGTGCCAGACAGAGAGGGACCAGACCAGGTGTGTATTGGGAGGTAGATTTCACTGAAAAAAAGTCAGGAAAATTTGGATATAAATATCTATTAGTGTTTATAGATACCTTCTCTGGATGGGCTGAAGTGTATCCCACCAAACATGAGCCAGAAAACGTGGTGACAAAGAAACTGATAGAGGAAATTCTACCTGGGTATGGCTTTCCAGCTGTAATAGGGTCCAACAATGGCCCAGCCTTCATCTTCCAGGTAAGCCAGGGAATAGTCACTACACTGGGGACAGATTGGAAGCTTCATTGTGCATATAGACCCCAGAGTTCAGGACAGATATAAAGAATAAATAGAACTCTAAGAGACCCTAACCAAATTAGTCCTGGAGACTGGCACAGACCGGGTGACTCTCCTTCCCTTTGCCCTGTTTATGGTGAGAAGCTTGCCCTATCAGATGGGACTTACCCCTTTTGAGGTCATGTATGGCAATCCCCCACCTAGGATACGGAGCCTACAGACTGAATTGCCTCAGTGGATGACCAGGACCTCCTGGATGCCATCCACAAACTCCGGTTTACCCACTGGGATATCTGGCCCAAGCTTTGGGCTATTTATGAGGCTGCTCCCACCCCTACCCCCCATAGGTTCAGACCTGGAGACTGGGTCCTCATCTGGAGGCATCACCACAAATCCCTAGAGCCACAATGGAAGGGGCCTTACGTTGTCATCCTAACAACAGCCCACCACCCTCAAAGTGGATGGCATCACAACCTGGGTTTACTACTCCCATGCTCAACCAGCAGACCCATTCACCCTTCCAGAGGAGTACCAGGGAGAAGCCTGGGAAGCCTCCAAGCATCCTTCCAACCCACTGAAACTCAAGCTACGCCAAAAAGAATGACCCGGCCCATGAATCCTGTATTTCTGATGCTATTGCTGCCCCTGATTTCTATGATACCGGGAGTTGAGACAGCTGGTACCCATCTACCTTGGAACCCCCATCAACCCATGCATCTTACCTGGCTCATCATCAATACTGAGATGGGTAACATAGTCAATAGCCACTTGGTTCCCCGATCTGTATGTGGACCTCTGTGACTTGGGAGGGACTGATTCTTCTTCAGATGAGGTAGAAAAAGTCTCAGGCTGAGGCTGCAGTACACCCTCCCGGGGGGGGGGGGCGGGGGTGAGCCAAGACAAGAAGCAAGGGATTCTACGTTTGTCCGGGCCACTCCCAGACAAAGACACAGAGCAACAAATGTGGGGTCCAGATGTAGCATATTGTGGTAGCTGGGGATATGAGTCCACTGGGTGGATGGACTGGATAGCTGCGGTGAAGGGAGACATAATTACGGTACAACAGGCAGGGGATATGAGGATTAGGGGAATCGGATTCTGTGGGGACCCCCCAGCCTCTGCCTGACCATGTGGGTCATGTTATGACAGAGAATGCTTCCCATACCATCCCCTGGCTACTCCTGGAGGGTGATGCAATCCACTGGTTATTATGTTTACTGAAGAGGGAAAGTGAACAGAACAGGACTGGACCAGGGGCAAAACCTGGGGTTTGAGATTATACACATCTGGGGCAGACCCCCAGCTGACATTCACCATCTGGCTGCAAGAGACAACCCCCACTTGTAGCCCTGAAACCCAAATGAATGGTTACCCCAACTAAGACAGCCCCAGCCTAAAACAAAACAAAACAAAACAAAAAAAACACCACCCCTCTCACAGCAGCTCAGACTTCCTTGAATGATATAATAACACAGGCAGCCAGATCACCCCAAAGAACACCTGATTACTTTTTGCAACAACTGCTTGATCAAACTGTGAGACCAAAATGAGCCATCTTAGAAATAAGACCAAAATGCTTTCACCCTAAAACTAAGGCCTAAGATTTCTCCTTTTAGGAATAAGCCATTAGTTACTGAAACCAGTCAGTCCAGATTCCAGAAACCAGGAAGTGTAAAAGTACAGAGTCACAAGGTAGTCACGAGGTAATGACTGCCGGACTATGGAATGTCCTCTCCCTGGTTTCCAGGGTAAATGACCACAGAAGTGTCCCCACCTGAGGGCAGCCAATGAGAAATGGTAGTGGGCAACCACCCCCTTAGAAGTAAGATTAAGCCATGATTTCTAGAAAGCCCCTAGAAGCGAGCCAATCAGAATTGTACCCGTACTACCACCCCTAAATGATGGAACCTTGTGGTTTTTGCCTTTAAAAACTGAGCTTGCAAGAGGTGGGCACTTCCTCCAGCCTCCACTGCATTGGATCTGTTGGACGAAGTCCCTGCCTAGGCTTGTATTTGGATATCCCGAATTAAACCTTGCATTTGCATTCCGGCATGCTCGTCTTTGGTGGTCTCTCTGGGGGTCGCAATCTGGGCACAACAAAACTTATCGGGGCTTGAACGAGACAGATCCTGTAAAGGCTTCTGCCTGCTGGCTCTGCTACAAATCCAATTCCCCATTCTATGAGGGGATTGCGGTTTCAGCCGAGGTCACTCTGACTGGCAACCCAAACATACTGTAGATGATAGAGCCAAGGAGTAGGGCTTATCCTGAAACAGGTCTCGGGCTTGGGTATATGTGTGGGGAAAGTCCCAAAAGAAAAGCAATTTCTTTGTAATTCCACTTATGACCCTCCGGGGCATTTCTCATGTTAGCTACCTAGTCCCACAAGGGGACACTTGGTGGGCTTGTTCTACAAGACTCACTCCCTGCATACACTTCCAAGTGCTTAGTCAGGTACAGGAGTATTGCATATTGGTCAAACTTGTCCCGAGAATAATGTACCATGATAATGAGGCTTTTTAAAATTTACTGGAGGCCGGCTCATCCCCTTCTCCCCTTAGGTTCAAAAGAAAAGCCATCTCCCTTACGCTTAGTGTCTTAATTGGAGCTGGTATTCAGCCCTTAGAGAAAATATAGATCAGGATCTACAACGGATACAAGAATCCATCACTCACATGCAGGATTCCCTCGACTCTTTAGCAGAAGTAATGCTGCACAACAGAAGGGGACTGGACCTCCTATTCTTGCAGCAAGGGGGGCTTTGTATGGCACTTAAGGAAGAATGTTGCTTCTTCAGGGATCATTCAGGAGAGGTAAAAGATAACACGGCTATTATTAGAGAGGGACTTGAGAAAGGAAAGCGCGACCGAAAAACCAGCCAGGGGTGGTTCAACAGCTCTCCCTGATTAACTACTTTAATTTCCACCTTAACAGGCAAATTGATAGTCCTGCTTCTGGTACTAACCCTTGGGCCCTGTATCCTCAACCGGTTGCTTCAGTACATGAGACAGAGGCTGGGTACAATTTAGCTCATGATACAGAAAACACAAGAGTATATGCCCATAGAGACAAGGGACACCTACGAGCTGGCCATCAGGAACCCATGATTGGGTTTCCACAAGGCACATAAGAAGGGAGAGATGAAGAACCAAGGTCCCTCCATCTTGTAAGCCTCTCCATTTTGCAACAGGCCTTAGGTTTTGAGTTCTCAGTATTGCTGACATAAATTCCAGGAACCAGAAGGTACAAAGTCAGGATGTCAGGAACGGCCACCTGGCCATCTGGTAGCAACTGATTAACCACAGAATGCCCCAACCCGGAGACAGCTCAGGAAAAGGGTTTAACAAATAACCGGGGTTAAACTGGACATGAGATATCAGCAGAATTCTGGAAACTCTCTAAGCACCTGTACTGACCCCGCCCCCCCCAAAGTGTGATAAACTTGAGGTGCACGCTCAGGGAGGGGCACCTCCTCTAGCCTCTGCTGTGTCTGTGGTGTGCTAGATGAGGTTCCTGCCTTGGCTTGAATTGCTCCAATAAACCTTGCTTTTGCATTTCAGTGAGTTAGTGTCTCTGGTGGTCTCTTGGAGGGGGGGAGTCTCAAACTTGGGAACAACAATAGTTTACACTATTACTCAATACACGGGAAGAAAAAAAATGTCTCAACAGCGCCTCCAGACCACACCCACTCTTCCCAATAATGCCCTTATCTCTAGACCGAGGGCGGGGCATGGAATGCAAGCCAGCAGCCTAGCCAGACTGAAAGACCCCCAGCCTCCCCGCCTAGCCTAGCTTAGCTCAGCTGTTTGTGAATAAAGCCTGAGAGGTACTGAGGAGTTCAGTTAACGGACATGGAATAAACAGAACATTTGTGGTTAGCCACCTGGCCCCAGAGCGAGCAACTAAAAGGTCAGAAAAACACCCTGTACCCTAGACAAAAGCCAAGTCAGCAGGCGTGGCGAGTTCGGGGGAAAAACCACGAGCTGTCCTGAGTTTGAACCTGGCCTCATTTGAATCATCCAATCAGAACCCTGTAACCAGGCATCTCGCTTCTGTACCCACGCTTATGCTGCCCCAACCCAATAAAAACCCCCTGCTTCAGCCCTTCGGCGCGCCAGTCCCTTGAGCTTCTTGAGAGACTGTGTCGCCCCGGGTACCCGTGTTCCTGAATAAAGCCTCTTGCTGTTTGCATCTGATTCGTGGTCTCGGTGTGATCCTTGGGCGAGGGTCTCTCCTGAGGGAAGACTACCCTCGGGGGTCTTTCATTTGGGGGCTCGTCCGGGATTGAGACCCCCTGCCTCGGGACCACCGACCCACTGTCAGGAGGTAAGTTGGCCGGCCACTATCTGTCTTGTCCCAATTTGTCTACCTGTTTTTTGTTGTCGTCGGGCGCCCTAAGTCAGGTCTGAGGCGGTGGGGGCTGAAGGAGCTGACGAGCTCAGACTTCGCCCACCGAAACCCTGGAAGACGTTCCACGGGTCACGGAAGTCCCCTCTGGGGCACGGTTTTTCGGGGCCACTCCCGTGTCAGAAGGATACGTGGTGTTGGCAGGGGACGGAGATCGAGGTTCCTCCACATCCCCGTCTGAGTTTTTGCTTTCGGTTTGTCGCCGAAGCCGCGCAGCGCGAATCTCTGTGGTTTGTCTTGTCCTTTCGTTCCTCGTTACTTGTCTAACCTTTCTTTATTTAGAGGCCAGTATGGGACAGACCGTCACCACCCCACTGAGCCTCACCACGGACCACTGGTCCGATGTCAAGGCCCGAGGAAACAATGAGGGCATCATTATTAAAAAGAATAAATGGATCACCCTCTGTGAGGCCGAATGGGTCATGATGAATATTGGATGGCCACGGGAAGGATCTTTTAATCTCTCCCTTATTTCACAGGTGGAAGGCAAGGTTTTCGCCCCTAATCCTTACGGGCACACCGACCAGGTTCCATACATCGCCATCTGGAGATCCCTGGTTGAAAACCCATTTCCATGGGTTAAGCCTTTCCTTCCGCAGCCCCCTCCAGTCCCTGGACCCTCTGCACCCCCTAACCTGGACTCCTCCCTTTACCCTATACTCCCCCACAGGGAAACTCCCAAACCCCCTATCCTTCCCCCGGACCCCAACTCTCCTCTTATAGACCTCCTGACAGACGATCCTCCTCCCTACCAGCCAGCCCCCCCCGCCCCCGGCGGCTGCGCCCGCGGCGGCCTCTGCCACGGCTGACTCGACCTCGCTCACTGATGACTCCGAAGAGGACTCTGAGGTAGAACGGGAGACAGTCCAGTCCCCCGTCGCCGGCCGCCTCAGGGGCCGCCGAACCGGCCCTCCACCCCCCGCGTCACAAGCTTTCCCGCTTCGGGAAGGACCCAACCAACAATTGCAATATTGGCCTTTTTCTGCCTCAGACCTTTATAACTGGAAACAACATAACCCCCCTTTTTCCAGGGACCCCGTTGCTTTAACTAACCTAATTGAGTCTATCCTAGTGACTCACATGCCGACTTGGGACGACTGTCAGCAACTCCTGCAGACCCTCTTAACAGTAGAGGAAAAGCAGAGGGTTTTCCTGGAAGCCCGGAAGCAGGTTCCGGGCGAGGACGGGAGGCCAACCCAACTCCCAAATATCATCGATGCAGCTTTTCCTTTGACCCGCCCTAACTGGGACTTCAATACGCCTGAAGGTAGGGAGCATCTACATCTCTATCGCCAGTTGCTCTTAGCGGGTCTCCGAGCGGCCGCCAGAAGGCCTACCAATCTGGCCCAGGTAAGAAATGTAATTCAGGGAAAGGAAGAGACCCCCGCTGCATTTCTAGAAAGGCTGAAGGAGGCTTATAAGATGTACACTCCGTATGACCCAGAAGACCCAGGTCAAGCACCAGGTGTCATCCTATCATTTATCTACCAGTCTAGTTCAGATATCAGAACCAAATTGCAGCGGTTGGAGGGTTTACAGGCGCTAGGGTTGCCAGATCTATTGAAGGAAGCAGAGAAAGTATTCAATAAGAGAGAAACTCCTGAGGAGCGTGAGGAAAGGAGATGGCAGAAACAAGAGGAAAGGGATAAGAAACAACATAGGGAAATGAAGAAGGTTCTGGCCGCCGTTGTGTCTCAGGGACAGCTGAGAGAGGGAGGTAGGTCGGGAGAACGAAGGAGGCCACCCCTAGATAAAGATCAATGTGCATACTGCAAGGAGAAGGGACACTGGGCCCGAGAATGCCCCAAGAAGCCACAAGGACCCCGCCGGCCCAAGCCCAAGACCGTAGACCTCCTTAGTCTGGAAGACTAGGGGGGTCGAGGCCAGGAGCCCCCCCCTGAGCCTAGGATAAC